>MU185814.1:60990-96877 GCA_016904865.1 Pissodes strobi | reverse complement strand
TTGTATAAATATGAAAAAGCGAAAGATGTAAATTTAATATAAGAGACTGTAATAGACCATATATTCAAATAATGCAAGCAAATATGATAAAATAGTGTAAAAGCACAAAATAAAACACACAACAAACACAATAAAGAGTAAAGGTACCTATAACCCAAACCATACAACTCTGAACCAACAAAAACTAAATAGTTAAATCAAAAATGCTATGCCTCCCTAGTAGGATTTACCAATCGAAAAATATTTCATAGGTTTTTTTAAATGGTTTTTAAATTTTTTATTTCTATTATAAAACTTACAAGTATATTAAACATCTTTATGCCCATAGATATGAAGGATTTTTTAAAGATTTTCTTCAATATATTATACGACTCTACCACTTGCTCTTTACAACGAAGTACGTCCAATATGATGAAGGTTAATGTGGTCCATCTTTACATATTTTAATGAAAACTAGTGAAAACTGTCAAACAAACTATCAAAAATGAATGCTATAGGTCTGTTCCAACTGACCATGAAAACCGTACATGGGACGGTAATTTCCAGTAGCATAATTCGTTTGTCAACATGGCATGTGGTTTATCGCCTTCAAAAGTGAAATTGACAACTGAAAATGACGGTCCCTCATACGGTTTTCTAGTCTGTTGGAACAAGCCTTTAATCTCAAAAAATTGCAGCTGGATTATAAGTAGTCAAATCGATGCCAACTTTGTTTTTCTAAATTTGAAATAAAGAAATGGAATTGTGTTAGGTGGAAGGGTTACAAACTGAACAAAATAAACATTAAGTTATGTTAAACTATCATTGAAAATAAAAATAATAATGTATGAATCTGTATTAATATTTGCTCAAATGATTTGTATTCTAGAATATTTTTGTCTTAAGAAATTAACTACTAAAATAGTTTCCTACCCCACAATCCAAAAGCAGAACTGTACATCAAGTACCCCCCAAACGCCTAACTAATTTATCAAAACCCCGTTGCAAAGAAACTTATTTCATATCAACTAGCAATTAGTTACGGTTGACAACTTTTCAAAATGAAAATAGAGGAGATAAAAAGGAAAAATACTGTCGAAAGCGAAAGATTCTTGGGGTGCTAGGCTTTAATTTTACTAAATTCTGAACTTTGCTAAGGAGTTACCTAAATGTTAAATAATGCAATATGAATACTTAAAAAAAGGAATATATCTTAGTAAAATGAATAAATCCATATTAATCTTATTAATTTAATTTAAAGTAAGGCAAAAGAAAAGAAACTATTTTCTAATTCGTCAGTAAAAAATTATATACAAAACAAATAGCAGTCTGTTTTTAATAATAATTATAGGTAACAGCTAGGCAGGTACCTAGGTATGTATTCAATTCTTTTTTTAAGGGAAATTGTAGTGTAGGATTGTTAGAAACTAGATGACAGATGTTGTAAATAGAGGACGGGTGGCTAGTTGCCACTACATAGAAATAGGTATCTCAAAAAAAAATAATTGCAATGCAACCAGCCAGCCAGTAGCCATCTGTGAAACTTAAAAAGCTGCATAAAATTAATAGCACCCATTCAACGGAGATTGATTTAGGCTGTACAGCTTCCAAAAACCATTTTTTAGTAGAATAATAAAGTATATTCTTAAACAGAGATGTTGCATTAAAATATTTGTGGAACATAATAATTTTGTATTGAATTAATCAATCAGCAGTCAGTTAGCACATTCATAAGGTTACTCATGAAACATATCTTAAGGATGACTCCTAGCGTAAAATCGTCAATGAGTAAACAAATCGGTAGAAAAGGAAATGTTATTAAAAATCAGTCACAAAAGATAATAGGTTATCACTCACCTGTTAGATTTGGGGGAAATCCTTTATCCTCGCCGATAAGAAAGATAAGATTAGATAGTTCAAAATCTAAATAACGTTACAACCTAAGCACCAACATACTAATTATTTTAACGTAAATCATCAATTTTCGAATGATAACAAATATAGGACACGAACCGTAAGACAAACTTCTCTATGTCAACATTAAAAAATCTCAGTTTTACGAATTGGATCGGAATAGTTTAGATTTTAGATTGTTTTCCTGTCATTGTCATTACTCACACTCTCACAGAAGATATTTCGGTCTATCAATGACACCCGGCCGAGCGTATCTTTTTCTGTTATGTGACGGAAGATAAAGATAGATTCACATTGACCTGGTCCAAGCACATAAAAGAAGCAACAAGCCCTATGTACGTACGATTGGTCAGCAAATGTGGGCAACCCAATATACGTCGAAGAAAAATATGATAATTTACATTTATAGGCGCGTTTACATTGGTATAGTTACTTGTACCAGTTACTAAGGCCTATAATGGAGGTCGGTGCTAAGCATATATTTCTGGTGCTAAGGCCGCTTTCGTTTTAATATTTCTAAAGGGTGAATAGAACTGAACGAATCAGTTCAGATCATTGTTTAAAACGAACGCACACAAGAAAGAAGTACGTTATAAGTAGTATTTGACTCTAGATCAAAGATTATTAAATTGTTCATTTTCCTTGTTTGGAAAATTTGTACTAATCTTTAAAATCATTTAAATAATACAAACAAAAACAAGAATTTTGAAGGACAGTATTGACACTAGTGACAGTGACAGCTGCCCCGAAATGGTGCTAAATGATCGAATGATCCTAAAAATAACCAGGGTCTTTGCGGGTGCAGAGGGGTATCGATTTGAGTAGATCTGTTCAGTTCACTTGGCTAAAACGAACGCAAATGGTCTGAATGGTTCACCCCCGAGCTACCCAAAATGGTAAAACGAAAGCGGCTTAATACAAGCAGCTACCCGGGAATCCCGGGATAGTTCACTTTCTCAGTTGAAAAGCTAGTAGGTGTACATTAATAAAAAGTGGTTATTTGTTTGCCAGTTCCCAAAGTGTACTGGACGCGCAAAGATGAAATATTCGTATAGTCGTGCTTTGTTAAATTCAAAAATAGTAAATAAAAATTAAGATAAAAAGATTTTGTTGGTAATATCGGAAATTTTGATTGAATAATTTAATAGTATAATTAAGGAAGAAAATAGTCGCCCAAAAAGGGTATGGGTCCGGAAATGAATTGAAAGAAGAAGTACCAGACGAGCATCTGCTCTTCTTTTAAAAGATCTTCATGCAGATGATCCGAAAAAATATAGATTATGCTTTAGGTTGGCAACCACCGTGGCAATATGAAAACTTGCTCGCCATTCTTTTGCCTAAAATTCTAAGAAATGGCACACTTTTGAGGGATACTTTACCAGCACGAATTAAACTAGAAGTACGCTCAACTTTTTAGCAACAGGTAACAGCCACACATATTGTTGAAGGGTTCAACATCTTTTTCGGGTTCCAAGGGCATCAATATCAAAGTTTGTACCCGGGGTTTGCGATGTAATATACGAAGTACTGGGAAATACATAAAGTTAAGTTAAACAAAGACTTTTCTTACATAGGTACCCATTTATTTAGAAGTAAGTTTTTAACATCGTACCTACTTAAGCAAAATAAAATTGGACGGTTATTAACAAGTCGAGATTTTTTTATTTAACGTGTTTAGTTTAAAGTTCTTTCCGACCTTTGGTTAACGGTTGTGAATTTATACATGCGGTATCGACCTCGTTCAGAAGCTGTGCACATGCAACCGTTGACAAAATGTTAAAAAGTATTTAAAACTTGACATGGTTTGCATTTAAGAACACCGATGTATTAATTCATTAATTGACCAGAGTCGTGAATATTTCCGATCTACGTTAAATGCAATACCATAAACATATTATTGTCGTCATGCTCAACATTATTAGATGTTGCCGTGGTAGACGGCTGCTGCTGATCATGAGGTGGTATGTGTAGCTGCTACTCAGGAGATGATGGCGGTACTTGGTTGACAGGAGGTTACAATGGTGGCATTGGTGGCTGCTGGGTAGGAGATGGCATAGGTAACCGATGCCCAGGAGGTAACTGCGGAAGTTGGCAGCCATTAGATGCCAACGGTGGTTGCCAGCCAGAAGATGCCAATGGCGGTTAGTAGCCAGGAGATGCCAACGTTGGTTGATAGGCAGGAGATGCCAACGGTGGTTGATAGCCAGGAGATGGCAACGGTGGCTGGTAGACAGGAGATGCTAACGGTGATTGGTAGCCAGGAGATGCCGAACTGATTATTCTTGTAATCTGGTTTATTTACATCCCAAAGACCCTCGTGTTCACGATAAAGTTCCACAAATTTAACGGTTTCCCTTTCGGATCACTTCATTATTCACTTTTAATGACACTATCCAAAATATAATTTAAAAAAATTAAAATCTAGCAGCAACACCACTGATCCGCTCTTCATACTCTACTAAACTTGTCCAGCTGCGTCTACAGAGAGCTAGTTGATAAATGTATAGCCTAGCCAGCAGTGGCGTAGCGTGCATGGATGCGAGTGATGCGTCGCATCCCTTTAGAAAATCTCATTCCACAATATTCAGTTGGCTTTTATTTTATTTTTATTTCTATACAATAAATTTCCATCCATCATGCTTCTTCTGGAATTCTTCTGCATAGTACATAACTAATACCTATCGAGAAAAAATATTTAATAATTAAACTGATCGACCGCGACCACCCCTATCGAACGAAACCTGAAGCGAACGAAAAATGCGATGCACGGATGCGTCGGTGAATCTCACATCAACCGGCCGGGAAATAACATTGTGTTGTCCGCGAGTAGTCAATCAACCTTCTCTAGGAGAACGGCTAAAGCCTCGTTCTCAGAGCTTCGACGTGTCGCCATAACTCGCCAGCGACACTTGGGTAACCAATAGGAATCGAGCATTTATTGTCAGCCGCTCCCCGCTCTTTTGTCGCCAGCGACAGAACACCAGTTAAATTTATTTTAACTTTTTCTCGTGTCGCTGCGGCAAGTGTTGTTGTGAAAGCTATATTTGTTTGGGATTTGCTGTTCTTGACTCTCGTTAAGAAGTTATGACAATCTCAAACCTTTATTTAAATGGAATACCCTGTAATAATTGTCGATATTTTGTTTTTGCCTAAAAAGACATAACATTTGATGTATCGCGTGCAAATTTCTGCTCATTTGTTTTAAAAATATTTAGGTACAATGGTAAATCACTCTTTTTACAAATTTAAAGCGATATAAAATAAAAACGGTTTAAGATAGAAAAGTAATAAGCTTTACTTTAATATCCTAAATATTAAAAAATATATTTTAATGTATATATTAAATACCGCCACTTTTTTAACAGATTTTGGCATAAGCTGACATTGGTTGAAGTGCATATCATTGGGTCAACAACGGTGATTATTAAATTTAACAGATTTACACAAACAAATTTAATACATTCAGGAACACAAAAACGTAACGTAACCTCCTCAAGCTGCCAAAATTCAAAATAAATCGAAAGTGCCGCCATTCCGATTCGCGCGACACGCGACACCTATCGACTGTCAAATGGTGTCGCCGGTTTTCAGCGGCCGAGGTGGAGGGGATTGTCGCTGGCGACACGTCGAAGCTCTGAGAACGGGGCTTAAACTGTGGCAAGTTTTAAGTTCTTGGTGATGCGATTGAGTAAACACATCTCGTCGTATTTCGGCTGTTTTATAGTGGGCGTTTTCTGATGAGAAATGTGACTGTATTATCGAAAAACTATTCCGCACTTTTCTCAGTCATTTACCTTAGTGACAAATTGCAAATTATAAAAATTTTAAAAGTTAAATTCTATGCTTTTGTCTTCGCTTTTGTTATTCAATAGTGAGTAAACACACAAAATGTTTTCTTGCTAATATAATATGTGAGATGTATGTCTTATTTTTTGCTGATTCATTTTTATATCCCATGACATTAAAAAAGGTAATAGTTAATAAAATATTAACAAATTTTGGCAAAGTTTAGATGCGGTCTCAGACAATTTTTTGTCACGCGCGTCTAAGGATCGCGGTCAACACCGGCGCCTATTAGTTGAAAATCCCCGCCTTATTTCAAATAAAATAGGGTGGAATAACAATTATTGTTGATTTCCGCGTTTAGTAGAATACGAATTCGTAATTTTGTGTGTATTTTTGCTGAAATTATTTAGATTTTGTTTGGATTAGTTAGGGTTATAATAATTTGAATAAAGATTAGTAAAATTTTATTTAGTTTCATTACCAACAATGAGAAAATTTAATGTTCAAACAAGACGCAAAAATTTAGCCAATCAGCGTTAATGTTGCCCGCGAACCCTAGCCGCTCATTTTTTCGTCTGCGGCCCATTTTCCACTTTTTGCTCATTGCATCCCTTAATGTTTTCCTTACGCTACGCCACTGCTAGCCAGTGCGAATTGCGGTGGGACGGGAAGGCTAGTGCTAGTAGGCAAGTAAATAGATAGGCTAGTTATTTTCTTTCCTGTCCTCGCTACTTGCACAAGTAGTAAGTACTTATCTGATCTGTTCACATTGGATTAGTTACTGTCTTGCAAGTTACTAGTACAAGTAACTAACCCATTTACTATACCAATGCAAACATTTTAAAGGTCCTAAGGGAAGAGATACATATTAAACGAATTAAAAAAAATAATTCCAATAAGCTCAAATTATATTTTAATGTACGGTAATGCTTATGCACACACGGCCAATTAAAAAATATTATAAACATAATTAAATTAGTGGAAAACTTATTTTTTTTTAAATCTGACCTGACCCTAAAAGGTAAAATGTCAGAAACTAAATGAAAAAAATTGAGCGAGTCTGTTTTTTTTTCAAGATACTGATGTGTAAACATATCCTATATATCCTAATGCCACCTTAGGCCGCGTGACGCCTGAATATAGGCAGCCACTTATTTGGAATTTGTTGCTTCTATTCTGGCGCTAGAAAGAACACGTTTTACACTAACGGCTACAGAGAGCCACATTCACACAAAAACTTTTTACAAATATAACGTCAAGAAAAAGAAAATAAAAATAGGAGAAAAACTAACCGTAAAAATCAACGGGAGCGAAGCCGCGGGTAAAAGCTAAAAGAGTCATATGTCCTTTACTATACTCTTGAAAATATCTGTACAAAATTTCATGATGATCGGTTGAGTAGTTTATGCGTTAAAGCGTAAGAAACAAACAAACGCATTCGCATTTATAATATTAGTTATTCGCATTTATAATATTAGTTAGGATTCCTTAATAATACTTACTGGCAGCTTCAATCGGTGTGGATTAATTCACTGCACAAACTCGACACGAAAATCTAATGCCACCAGGAATAATATCAACCTATGGACACAGCTTATTCACTACCAGCTAGTCATGTTGGAGCGGCATCCTTTGATTTGGGAAAATCAATAACCAAATTTTGCAAATTTTAGAAGAGTGCTATGACTCAATATTGTTTTAAACGTCTGGGCATCTGAATAATACTGTTAACAGTTCGTTTAATTTAAAATATGTTTTTTTATCGTCTAAAATCCGTTTAAAACCGATTTTAAATGGCAAAATTGAATAAAAATCCGAAATTTCCGGACTTTTTTAGGACGAATTTGTCGTGGATTTTGAAGTGAAAATTCATTTTAAATTCAACCGTCGATTAGTAATAAGCTGTGCTATGGATCCAAATACACTCTGCGAATATAATATAATGAAAATCTAATACCGCCCTAGCGGCTAGCTTTTTAGAAGCGCCATTTGAGTCGTTGCAATCACGGCTGTCCTGGATTAGCTTGCTCATCAATGCGCACGGATTATAATGTCAGATCGGTTTACACATTCCGTCCCATTTGCCGAGATTTACCCTCGTAAGATGGTTACACTTCAAAAAATGTTTTCAAACATAACCTTAAAAAAACATGTCTTGCCAGTAGAGGTTCGCGAGACCGAGACCTGGCAAGTCTCGGTCTCGAAAAAATTTTTTGTCTCGGTCTCGGGTCTCGAAGTTCGAGACTGAGACTACCTTGGTCTCGGTCTGGGTCTTGTCTCGGTTTGAGCAAATAAAAAGTAATTCTATAATTTACTGCTGTATTTCGTTAATAACACAAACGTTACTTCGGAATGTTAAGTTAAATGAAACATCTAGTATTATTAACTTTTTGTATTGCATTCTGTGTGCCTTTGTAATTATTTTTTCTTTTGCAAATAAAACGCACATTCATTCATTCATTCATTCATCTAATAAGTGTCATTTGTGTATCAATTCTTGGTGTAGATATGATATTAGGGAAAACTTCTTAAATAATTTTACATTTTTTGTTTGCAACAATTGTTTCGTTTGGATAATACTAGTTAGCTTACATAGGTACCTACTAATATTTTAATATATTTCATGTTAGTTTCTAAATTGTTGTTTTGATATAAAAATGTTTACCTCTAATGTAGGTAGGTATACAAGTGATAGGTATTTTTAAGTATGTACACATAAAAACTAGGTACCGATTTATGTCAATTTTGTTGTCAAAGTGAACGCTTTTTTTTCTTATTTTTTACATTTCTTATCAGTTGTAGCGTAGCCATACAAAGTGATGTCATTTTCAAACATTTTGTATTATATGGAAAAATTTATTTTGATAACTCTTAAAATTTAACGGTATACAGGGTGTCGCGAAATTAGAATCAACCATGTATTTATTTATCGGTCAAAAATAACTAAATTTTTTCTTATAAATATTCCCGGGAAGGGAGCTAGAGCCTCTTAAAAATGGACCTCTGAATATGGGTTTCTTTAATTATTTCCGAAACGGTGTAAAATAGAGTTTTAAAATTTTTGGGATTCTACTAACTTTAATATTCTGAATTTAAAAATGGAATTAAAAATAAAAAATTTTAGTCAGGTATGAACATTTTAGGAGGTGAATTTAAAAACTAACCTTTTTTTGGGCTAACTTTTTATATATTTTTTCTCCAAATTTTGAAAATTTTAATTTTTTTTCGCAAAAAAGTGCCTTTTAGTTTGTTTCGCTAGGACGCAGCGTTTTTGATAAAAACGGATTTTAAACTATACTGACTGCCAAAAACGGGTGTAAAATGAATGTCGATATTCCCCAAAAATTCCTTTTGACGTTACAAAACTTCATATTATTATAAAATAGTAGAAACACTTGTTCCAGAAAAAAGTTATGACAGATTTTCAAAATTTGATAAACTATAGCATTCAATTTACACGCGTTTTTGGCAGTCGGAATACATTTATAATCCGCTTTTCTCAAAACCCTGCGTCCTAATGATACGAAATAAGAGGCACTTTTTTACGTATTCAAAATTGGAAAAGAAAATAGAAAAATAGCCCACAAAAAAATTGACGTTATTTTTTTAGATTCACTCCCCAAATGTTAAACACCTGACCTGACTAAAATTTTCTATTTCTTATTCCATTTCCGAATTCTAAGTATTAAACTTAGCTTACTTAGGGGAATTCCAAAATTTTAAAAATCTATTTGACGAAACTTTGGAAATAATTAGAAAAAAAAACATCTTTAGGGGCCCACCTTTAAGACGCCCTAGCTCCCGTAGGGGGCGTTTCCCGATATATGTTTATAAAAAAAATTTAAGGTATTTTTGACCAATAACTACAGGGCTAATGCTTCGTCCACTAATTTTGGGTCACTCTGTATAGGTATACGGTATATACTGTATAAGTGGATATGGTCAAAGGTGGCCATTTATTTTTAAATATACTAATCTGTCACGGTTGTACCAGAAGCAGATGTCCAGTTGTTTTAATGGATACGCGATGTTTTATTACCTTGTAGATAATACGAAAAATGTGAAAACTCATAGCTGTTTATTGCTTGGAAATGGCTCAAAATAAGTTATCTACATAATTACATATTATGTACATAACAGTATAACATTTCTTCTAGAATCTTAAAAAAAGAAACAGCCCAATTTAAAATAAACAAGCGTTATACGCGGATTTGCACGATTTTTCAATTTTTTGGACGATTGGACCCCGTTGGCATAAATTGCCAATAACATACATAAAAATTTGATTTTTTCAGAAAAACAAGTTTTGAAAATGCAACAAATAAAAATATTTTTCGAGACCGAGAGTCTCGTTACCTTGGTCTCGGTCTCGATCGGTATTTCTCGGTCTCGATTCTAATTCCCAGGTCTCGGTCTCGTTTTCGAGACCGAGACCATAGTCTCGCGAACCCCTACTTGCCACTGGAATCGAACCCGGGGCGCGCGTCGTATTATAAACACAGGGTCTAACCACTATACCACTAAACTTGTTGAAAGCAATCCACTGCACGATGAAAACATGGATAATAAATAATATTTGCATTTTCGACTGACGCGTGCGTTCTCATCATAATGGTTTATAACTGCGAATCACTAGAGGAGTGTTCGCGTTTCATGTTCACCCATGATACAAAGAAACCAATCACGTAAAAAATTAGTGTGCCTGTGGATCATATACCAGAAGTCAAACTTTATCCGCACAAAACAGGTTAAATCTCTAGTTTGGATCGCCTCGCCGTGTTACACCCATTTTGTATGAGCTTAAACGTTTGCGTTCGCGTTCGCTTGCGCGTAACACGCCTGCCAGCTTACCCTTCAGGTACAGCGCTCCTAAAGAAGTGCTTCAATTTTAAACATTATGGGAATCGGATGCTAGCGGTATATATTGTTATGTTTTATTATAAACAGCAGGGTGATCGCATATAATAATGTTACCTCGTTTAAGTTTAAAAATTTTAAAGGCAAAAGTTGTAGGGATTTATGTAGACTATTCGCAACATATATCATCGTATATACGGGGTTGCAGAAGCGAGTGACAGATGAAAGTCATATATATTTTATAAATGGAAATCCCTGTATATTAATGAATTTTCAGATTCTACCTTGAATTCTGTACATAATTTATATATGAGGCCAAGGGTCTAAATTTAACCGCTTTCCACTAGCAAAGACAATACTACTCCGGTAGTATTGTCTTTGCCACTACTTATTAATACTTGAAAATTTTAATAGTGTAGATAAGAAAATTAAATAATATTGTTACGTTTTTCTCGTGGGTTCGGAACGAAATTACAACTATTTTAAACTGATACTCTCTTTATTCTTTGTCACTGTGTACAATTAAACACACTAAACTACTCTTATAACTTTATAACTAATAGCCTTTACAATTCAACACTCAATGATTAACTAACTCAACACGCGCTTTGCCTGGCTATTTATATACAATCTAAAATCTATCGCGATTACTCCGGACGAAGCGAGGCCTCTCTATATTATTTTCGACCAGGCATCGGGAGAATAATTCCACAGGCTAGTTCTATAGGGTAGCACAAACACATTCGGATGGTTGCAAGCCGTGACATTGCCTCCCTCTTAAACCTGCTACTTCATGTCCGTGATATGCTTTGAGTCTGTCGAGGTGGACAACTTTCAGTTTGCTTCTGGGGCTACGTTGAATTCTATACACTACGTCATTAATTCTTTTGATGACTGTATGGGACTCTTCCGATACTGGCGTTAGCTTTGGAGATCTTCTTTTCTTCCTTTGCGGATTATATAACCAGACTTTAGCGTTCATCTGAAATCCTATAGAATTAGCTTTGAGATCATAACGTGTCTTCATTCAGTCACGGGCTTTCTACGTGTTTTCTTTAACTAATTCATGGATGTATACTAACTTCTCCTTAAGGGAGTCCGCATAGTCTTGAATTCCCATATCCTGGTTATCTGGCGTTCCGAATAATAGGTCACAGCGTAAACGGAGTTCTCTTTTAAATAAACCCATGACTGCTGTTAGTCCTGTCGTGTTATGCACTGCTGACCTATATGCCATCAAAAATAGTGGTATGTGTTGGTCCCAATTCTTCTGATGTTCATCTACGATCTTTGACAAATGTTCTTCAATGGTCTTGTTAAACCTCACAACCATGCCGTCTGATTGCGGATGTACGGCTGTAGTCCATGTTTTATGGATGTTGAGTAATGCACAGAGTTTCTGGAAAACCTTAGATTCGATGTTGCGTCCTTGATCTGAGTGCAGCTCTAACGGAAGACCATATCTGCTGAATAGGTTATTCACGAGGGCCTATGCTATGGTAAAAGCTTCTTGATTGGGGATCGCAAATACTTCAGGCCATTTACTGAAGTAGTCAATTGCCACTAAAGTGTATTTGTTGTCATTATTTGTTTCTGGAAAAGGGCCAGCTACGTCAATGGCGATACGTTCAAACGGTAGGCCCAGGCCCACATTATACTGTTTCCTTTTCCCCCTAGATCTTGTTTTGGGCCCTTGACTTCCGGCACAGGTTGAGCACTGCCGTCACCACGATTTCACATCCTGGCAGTAGTTGACCCAGTAAAATCTGTCACAGATTTTGTCAATCGTTTTGTTCACTCCGAGATGAGGACTTTCCATTATGAACTTCTTCCAGAACTTCCGATATCTTTCTCGTTGGTACCACTATAACCACTATATATGTCTTCACTATTTTTCCATCGCCGCTTTTCCAGGCTTGTTTAAGAAGTCCATTTTCCACCACCTCTCACTGAGCCAACAGAGTTTTAAAAGTAAATCCTTTAGTTGAAATCTCTCTCCTGCTTGATCTTGGTTGATGTTTTTCTTTAGCTTTTAGCAGTAGTGCTATTTCACTATCCTCAAGCTGATCCTTTTTAAGTTGCTCTGCGATCCACTGCTGATCAACCTCAAACTTCATTTACCTAATGGGAGTAATTCCTTCTCGTTGATCTATTCTTTGGTAATGCTTACAATTATCCTCACACGGTCTTCTGGATAAAGCATCTGCATTATTATGCGATCTCCCTGCCCTATGCTTAACCTTAAAGTTATAATGTTGTAACTTTTCAAGCCATCTGGCTACCTGTCCTTCAGGCTATTTCGTATCGAAAGTTATTAAGTGCTTCATGATCAGTGCTTATTAGGAATTCTTGTCCGTTGATGGAAAAGCTCAACAGACCGTACTATTGTCAAAAGCTCTTCTTGGGTTACACAGTAGTTACGTTCAGGTTTCGAAATTGTTCGACTGTAGTATTCGATAACTCGATCTTCTCCTGCTTGTATTTGCGATAAAACGGCTCCGATGCCAGTGTTGCTTGCATCTGTGTCCAATACAAATTTGCTCTTTTGTTCCGTATATCCCAATATTGGACTAGAACATAGAGCCGCTTTGAATTTCCTGAACGCGGAATCACAGTTATGATCCCACGTATAATATGCTCGTTCTTCAGTGAGCGTAGGTAGAAGTGAAGCTATATTTGCAAATCCTTCAACAAATCTTCTATAATAAGTACATAATCCAAGGAAGCTCCGCAGTTCGTGTTTGTCGCGAGGACGAGGCCAGTCATTGATTGTTGTAATCTTTCGTTGATCGGTTTCGATTCCCTCTGATGATACGACATGCCCGAGAAATTCAACTTTTTGTTGAAAAAGAAAACATTTCATTGGATTCAGTAAGAACTGAGCATTCTTGATTCTAGTAAAAACCTCATACAGGTTTTGCAGATGCTCTTCGAAAGGTTTTCCCATTACCATTATATCATCAAGATAGACCTGCCTGGTCTATCGTCTTCCAAGCGGGGCCTCGTAGAACAACTTCCATAATACGGTCAAAAGTAGCGGGGGCATTGCATAGTCCTAAGGGCATAACTCTAAACTGATATAAACCACTTTCGGTAGAGAAGGCAGTCTTTTCCTTATCCTGTTCATTAATGCCTACTTGCCATTAGCCGCTCTTTAAATCGAGTGTTGAGAACCAATGAGAACCTGCTAGTGTCGTCAACGTGTCATCAATTCTGGGAAGTAAATAGCTGTCCTTCTTGGTGACAGCACTGAGCCTTCTATAGTCCACGCAGAATCTGGTAGTCCCATCCTTCTTGGTGACTAAGACTACAGGAGACGACGATGGGCTTGATGCCTCTTCAATAATTCCATCGTCAAGTATTTTGTCCACTAATGTGGCAACCTTTTGCTGCTTCGTCACTGGTAACCTCCGAGGATGCTGCCGTATGGGGTGAGTACTTCCAGTGTCGTTTTTATGATGTTCGTTCTTCCAGTATTGCTATTGTTTCTTTCAAAGGCTGTGCTCTGTTCTTTGATAAATTGTGTAGCTTTCTTCAGTTCTACGGAAGACAGATGATGTCACGATTTCTGGAAATGTTCTAGGACTCCCGTAGGTGATGTTGAGGGTATTGTTTTTGACCGCCTTTCGCAACTGGTTACCCAGTGCACCGGCTCGCAAGTGGCAATTACATCTCCTTTATTGATTTTGATGAAATTAGAAGAAATATTTGCTATTCTTATTGGTATGTCGCCGTCCTTTTGTGACTAGTGCTTTGCCTACAAGGTGTTTGCAAGGCAAATCGTGGAGCTGGATAAGTCCGATGCAGCCTCCAAAATCTTTTACTAAGTTCCCAAAAATTATCTGCTCAGTATTTCCGCTTATTCTAACAGTGCATGCCGCTACTTTAGCCGGTATGTCATCATGTGGTTTTATTAGGATAAACTCTCCGGTGCCAAACTTTAAAAGGTTAAGTTTGTTGTCAAAAGAGAATCAATGTTGACCGATGAGGTCCATCCCTAAAATAAATTCGTCTTCTATGTCGGCTACTAACACTGTGTGCTGCAATTAAATTCTTCCAAGTTGAAGTACAATATCCATTTCTCAAAGTACCTCAGCTGTCTCACCGGTAACTGTACGTAAAGCTACATTCTTCGATATGGGTATAACTACGCTATTTACTCTATTGGACCTTAACAAAGATACCGCCGCACCAGAGTCAACAGTAATTGTCCGTTGATCTTTCCTTTAATAGTTAGACTGTCGTCGGCGGCTTTTTCTAGGCTTTTTATGGAGACGATCCTGGGTGCCTTATCTTCTTTAGCCAACACCCGCCCCGCAATGTTGGCTAATTGAAGTTTTCCTGATTTGACTTTGAGGTCCTAGCGTCCCTGGATGGAGATCTAGACCGTAGTTAAACTCGGCAGTCTCTTTTGAAATGTCCAGTCTTGCCACATCTATAGCACTGATTTGAAGTATTTCGGTACGTAGCCTATCTTCTAGTGGCTCCCGAAATCTCCCCCTGGCTTGAAGCACTTAGGTTAATTTCTTCCAAATTTCGCCCATCTCAGTTAATTCGTAGCTGTTTGCCGGCTTTTCTTCCTGGATGGATACCACCCTGATTCTCGGCTTAGAGATGTTACAGGCCGCCTCGATTTCTAGGGCTCTACCCAAAGCTTCACTGCTGTTATCAAATGTGGCTAGACGTAGCATTTTCTGACTTTCTGGATATCTGATACCATCCACGAAATATTGGGCAAGTTCCCCTTGAAATTCTTCTGTTGCTCCCGGGTAGGTCAATTGAATAAGACGTCTGACGTCTGCCTCAAACTCTTGCAGGTTTTCACCAGGCTTCTGATGTCGGGACTTAACTTGTGCCTGATACAGTTGTCTTCTGTGTTGGTCTCCAAATCGTCTCTTCAGGGCGGCTACAAGAATGTCATATTTCCCCTGTTGGCTGATGGGAATGGCCTGTAGTAGTTCCAGGGCAGTCCACAAAGCTCTACCACTGGTGATGTAGCAATTTCTTCGTGATTCCAACCCTGGCAACAGCAGTGGCTTCAAATTGCCTTTTATACATTGTCCAGAATGTTTGACCCATACGTCGGAGGTTTCATATTCTGTCCTGTGGCGAATACCCTCTCGGTGGGTCCTTGATTTTTTAGTCTGGTAACTTCTTGCAGATTCTTCATTGCTTTCTGTACGTTTCCTACTTCTTTTTGCACATTTCCAACTTTTTTTTTTGTATGTTGTCTACTTCTTTTTCTCATTTCTCATTTTGACCGTTTAATATTTTTGTAATATTCCTTGCTCGTTTACAATTACATCCATCATCCATTTCTGAAGCTGATCCTGTTCTGTTTGCCTCTTACGATCATCCTCTTCCCGACCCGCTTGCCTTTTATCTTCTTTATCTTGAACAATTTTCTGAAACCGATCCTGTTCTATTTGCCTTTTATCATCATAGTCTTGTAAAATTTTCTGAAGCCGATCCTTCTTGGCCTTGTAAACTTTTCTGAAGCCGATCCTGTTCTGCTTTCCTCTTGTCATCTTGGTCTTGCAAAATTTTCTTCTTAGCATTTATATTTTCCATGAAATTGGCCAACATTTTATCTACTTGCTCCATTTTTGCCGTTTGTTATCTTGTATTGACCATAAAATGTTCTCAGAATCCACCAGTCAAAACGGCCTCGTTGACGTACTTGTACCCTCTTCTCTCCTCGAAGAACACCTCACAAGTCCCGTCTCATCACAATCCGACTTCTGACACTAAATCTTACGTTGTGTCGAGTGCAAAATTCTATTACAATATTGTGGATAAAACTGTGTTAGATCAAATACCATTTTAAATAAGTAGGTTTGATTGATGTAATTGTTAGTTTTTATTTAGGTACTAGTTTACTTATCTTAGCATTTTTTTGAAAGTCTTAATTTTTATTTAAATTTTCATTTAGTTTTTTTTTCATAGAGAAAAATAATTGTTTTAAAATTGGAAATGTTCGGGCACGGTCACAAAAAGTTATACCTACGGCGCTTTTCATTGAGTCAGCACATTGATTGGTTTTCTCTTATCAAAAAGGTGGTAACCCTATATGCAACTACCATTTAATGGCTATTAAGACGCTTGCATTCAATATTATACTCTCCTACGATTTTTTGTGATTGTGTCGCTTTTTGGTTGTGAATGAGTATCATCATAATTGAAAAATTTCTGAATTTGTAACCTCTCTATTTTTTATTTTTTAATACGATAATAAAAATGAATCCATTTGTGCGAGATTATGATTTTGTCTCAGAAAAAACAGTTGTGACTGATACTGAGGGTTTGCAGAAGGTTTTAAGTAGTAACGACTCTTTAAGGTTTTTCCATACGAATATTAGAAGCTTGGCAAGGAATTTTGATCAATTGAGGGTTTATTTGGGGAATTTTGATTTTTTGTTTGACTTTATTGTTTTGTCTGAAACATGGCGTGTTGATGACATAAACTCCTTTAATTTTCAGAATTTTCGTGCTGTTTATAACGGTAGCGATTTTAATAAGAACGATGGAGTTGCAATCTTCGTGAAAGACACTATTAATTTCACGAAAAACATCTTTGGCCAAAAGGTAATTCAGACTGAATTTACTGTACAGGATAAAAAGTTTCTTTTAGTTACATAACATTATTTATTTATTTTTAGAATCATTAAAGATCTATCTGGACTCAATAAATGATACACATTTTGATTACATTATTTTTCTGGGAGACATTAATATCAATCTACGGTCAAACGATATTCTTACAATGGAGTATTTGAATATTTTGGCTGATTATGATTTTCAGTCGATGATTAACGATGTTACTAGAGAGCAGGGTCGGAGCGGGTCTTGTATTGATCATATATTTCTCAAGAGTAAAATAGCTAATAATCCTACGGGTATTATTCTCAAGACATATCTAACAGACCACTACTCAACAATTTTAGAAATACCTGGTATAAAAACCAAGGTGAGTAATAATCAAAATAATCAGAAAGTATATCCTAAAATAAATATGCATAGGCTGAACTCGGAAGCGAAAATGATAGATTGGAGTCATTACTATTCTCTGGGCAATGTTGATCAGATGGCGGACTCATTATCTAATACTTTTACTACCATGTTATCACGTAGTACGACATTTAAAAAAGTAAGACCTAAGGATGTTAAGAGGAAATGTTGGATAACTGAGGGCTTAGTGCGTTCAATAAATAAAAGGG
This sequence comes from Pissodes strobi, assembly GCA_016904865.1. Classification (NCBI taxonomy): domain Eukaryota; kingdom Metazoa; phylum Arthropoda; class Insecta; order Coleoptera; family Curculionidae; genus Pissodes; species Pissodes strobi. Next base: position 79,124 of record MU185814.1, on the reverse strand, counting down.
ATAAGATGTATAGAGGATTGCAACGTGATCCATTAAATGTTCAGATCAGGCGGGAATTTACTTTGTATCGAAACATACTTAATATACTCATTAAGAATGCGAAAAATAATTATTTTTGTAGTAAGCTGGAGAATGGCAGTGGCGATAATAAAACGATATGGAGTGTTGTAAAGGAAATTAGTAATTCCAAAATTGAAACAAGTATAGGTTGTGTAAAGACGGAACAGGGTCTTGTAACGGGAAAGCGAGAGATGGCAAACGCCTTCAACGAATATTTTGGTAGTGTTGGCAAGAAGTTGGCATGTCAGATAAAGCCTTCAAATTTTGAAAATAATAGTAATATAAATTCTGCGTCAATGTTTTTATCTCCAACAGATGGGGACGAGATTTCTAAAATTATTAAAACATTAAAAAGCAACAAAGCTCCTGGTTTTGATCAAATAACTGCGGAAGTTCTTAAGGAGATATGTGCTGATGTGTGTCAACCGATTTCATTTTTAATAAGCAGAATTTTTAGGGATGGTGAGGTTCCGAATATTTTTAAGAAGGCTGTTGTTAAGCCTATATTTAAGGCAGGTGATAGGCAGGATACGGGAAACTATAGACCGGTTTCATTGATTACTTCATTAGCAAAGGTGTTTGAATTGGCACTTAAAAATCGCCTAAACAGTTTCATAAGAAGGTATAAATTAATTTCCTCTAGGCAGTATGGATTTCAGGAAAATAAATCAACCGATGATGCATTATGTAATCTAACTTCGAGAATAGGAAAATCTTTGGATTCCGGTGAAAAGCCTCTGTGTCTGTTTCTTGATCTTAAGAAAGCTTTTGATACCGTCAGTCATACTAAACTCTTGGAAATATTAGAAAAATTGGGTTTCCGAGGTACAGTTCTCAATCTTTTTAAAAGCTACTTAGCTCAGAGAATACAAGTTGTAAGTATCGATGGAACATATAGTTCCGAAAGATATGTTGAATACGGAGTTCCTCAAGGAACAGTTTTGGGTCCTATACTATTTACCCTGTATGTGAATTCTTTGTTGGAGTTGAGAATCAATGGAACTGTTATAAGTTTTGCCGACGATACGGCAATTTTTTACAGTTATGAAACGTGGCCGGAAGTTAAGAATAAAGCTGAGGAGGACTTGAGAACTTTAAAAAGGTACTTTGACTCGATGTTGTTAACTTTAAATTTCGCGAAAACAAAGTATATTCCTTTTAGTTGTTATGCAACGGGACTTCCTGATTTTAACGAGCTTTCTTTGAATTCTGATAACGACTCATATAGTATATCTAGGGACATTTCATTGAAATACTTGGGAGTTACCTTAGATTCCCATCTTAGATGGGATAAACATGCATACCATATTATAAAAATTTTAAGGTCACTCTTATACCGGTTTAAAATCTTAAAAAATATACTCCAACAAAAACATTTAAAAATAGTATATCATGCCTTGGTTGAGTCTCGAATTGCATCCGGTATATTAGCATGGGGTAGCACGGTTAGAAAATACATAAGTAGTGTTGAAATTCTACAGAAGCGGATTATGAAGATAATGTTTTCAAAACACTTTCGCTTTCCAACTGATGAACTCTATCGTGAAACGAAATTGTTGGATATCCGTCAATTATATTTCTACAATGTGGTAAAATATCAAAAAAAAACATGCTTCCAACCTTATGGGCATTAATCACGAACATGACACAAGAAACAAACTTTTAAGGAGTCGTACGCTTATGGCAACTAAATCAATTGGTCAGAGAACATTTGAGTATTTATCGCCAAGACTATATAATGTGCTTCCTGGTGAACTGAAAACGATCAACTCAAGGGAACTTTTCAAGAAGAAGGTTAGGGATTTCATTATACAAAAGGACAGATAATTTTTTCATAATTTGATAGAAATGAATATGAATTGATCGTTTTCAAACTATTAGTAGAGATACTGTTGTAATAGAATGATGGTCTTAGTATTAGTGATTTTTCTAGTGATTTTTAAGTGTAAAATGGATATTATATATGTGTTTTATTTTTGTAAGAAGTATGAAGGTGTTTCATGAGCTGTGTATGTTCTAGGTCTTTAGTATTCATGGAACGGAAAGTGGCGCTAGAAGGAGAGTAAAATCGACAGAGACCCACGTTCAGCTTAGGCTTTGTGGGGTTTTCTTGTTTTATTTGCTCTATATTATTGGATATTTTAATCATAGCATGTAGTTTAGTATTATTAACTTTTCGTATTGCATTATGTGTGCCTTTGTAATTAATTTTTCTTTTGCAAATAAAACACACATTCATTCATTCATTCATATATTATACTCATTACATAATACACTATTTTCTATAGCAATTGTATAGGGTGGCCCGTTTAAGAGGGGCCTATACCTTATCTCGAAAACTACGGGGTTTGGGAAAAAAAGAAAGTTACACTTTTTTAAATGAAACACCCTATAATTTTATTACATTTTCGGATTCTACTTAAAATTCTAAGCATATTTGATGTATGATGTTATATCTCTAGAGTTAGTAGTTTCACAGCTATACAGTGGTGTAAATAAAAATTTTTGGCCCGAACGCAACATAAGGAGGCCCCCTTCTGTCACAAATCACAAATACTAAATAGAAATAAAACAAGGAGCTTTATTTTTTTTATTTATTTTACATATTACACCAAATATTTATTTTCATCAAAGAAAAACTTTAAAATAACTTTAAATTTAAACCAAATAATAGTTATTAACGAAGTTGCAAACTGTAATGAGATTTCTCCAGTTTGAAACAAAAAACAACATAAACTTATTAAACCCTAGAATGATTTTTTCTGGCTTTACACATTGTAAATTCATTAATCAAATCTTTAAGGTCTGATTTGGTGGCAGCTTTACTTTCGACGGAAATTAAAAATAAATATTTTAATCGCTCTTGCTCTATTTGCTTTTTTAAATAAGTAGTTTTTAATTAGTTTCAATCTTCTATACGTTGGGGTTTGGAACTTTCGGCAAAATGCACTAAAACGGAGATAAAAATCTACAATACCGAAACAGAATTATTGCAATCATGCGCGTTTCGCTAGCCATGTTAGCATCATCAGGAGATGAGTTTTAATCATTTCCTGATGATGCTAACATGATTAGCGCAGGAGTGTAAATAATTCTGTTTCGGTATTGTGGATAAAACTCCGTTTTAGTTTCAATTTGGCTGCAAGATCTTTCAGCTGACACAGATGTAATGGGCATGGCAAAAAATATAATGTCATCGGTAAATTCTCGAAAAAGCTCAAAACGTTTCACTAAACCATCGGGTGTTTGATCTTTTACTTCATAAAATCACAAAATCACCTCGTAACTATGCTCAGTTGGTATTTAGAAATATCCTGGCTAATATCAAGGATTAGTGAGAAAAATTGCGCCGAATTGACTTCAGATATAAGATGGTTTTCATGTTTTCAAGTTTCTGACCTAAACAAAGAATGAATTCAATTTGTATTTTTAGACTAAGGCATTTCATAGCACCTAAAATAAAAACTAATGTAGACCCTATACTTAAAGAGAATAAAATTCTAAAAAAACATGACATAACAACATGACATCATCGTAATTGGTTAAAAGGTGCACTGCAAATAAAAGGTTTCCGCTGAAACATGTTTTCTCATCTTCTTCACGGTGTCTCCCTTAAAAGCAAGTGAACTTCTAGCCTGGCATGAGTGTAAATCGAATAAATGTTGCAAAACCATCCGCCAAGCACGGATGGTTCTGCAACAGGAGCTTGTTTTCAGTGGCCTCGTCTATGATATTGTCATAAACGGCACATGCTTGAACGTGGTGCTTTGAATTAGTGTGGACTTTTATTCTGTATGAAATTCGTTTTCTAGTCTCGCACACCGGTTCCCATTGATTGCCTTGCAACGAAAACTGCAAGAAAAGGTTCGCAATAGCCAAAGTCGTGGAACTCGACAATATGAACTTTGGGAATAATACAGTTTTGACGAAAGTCTCCTGTACTGCTGCTCTGGATCATTGGGAAAAGGCCCCAGTAGCTACGCCACTGCAGCTATAAACAGTTGAAAATCGGTACTTTGGCTACTCTTCACCTTGGTAGCAGGAATACCATTAAAGATGAAGTAAAATGAATTCCACATTCCTATCTTAACTTTCCAAGAGCTATCTGATGGTGCTAACTGATGGTACCTACCGAGGTACCAGATTTGATACCCATGGTACCACCTGCCAATTAGTACCGTCAGATAGCTCTTAGGAGGATAGGAATGTGAAATTAATTTTACTCCATCTCTAATGGTCTTCTTGCTACCAAGGTGAAAAGCAGTCAAAGTACCGATTTTCAACTGTTTATATCAGTCTGTGAAACTACTAACTCTAGAGGTATAACATCATACAACAAATATGCTTAGAATTTTAAGTAGAATCTAAAAATGTAATAAAAACCCTATATTTTATATTTCATTTAAAAAAGTGTAACTTTCTTTGACCATCCTGTACATAAAAAAGTTATGATTAAAACAATACAAAAAAAAGATAAAGATAAATTTACTAGGAATAACTTTTGTAATTAATTTTTTTTTCCAACCCCGTAGGTTTCGAGATAAGGTATAGGCTCCTCTTAAACGGGCCACCCTATACATAAACGAGTTCCTATAAGTATAGTTTATTTTGACAGAATACAATAATTTATCTTAGTAATGTTGGTGACTAGGGGTAAGATTGCTGTTGAAAGTTGAGATTATCATATTACTTAACCAGAATATATGACTATTTTAGTGCTTTATGTTACTCATGAGGATGAAAGTAAGTTTTGCAACACGAGGAGCGATCTCAGCGACTGCTGTAATTCATCCGAATGAGTAATAGCCATTACGTCTTTCCAAAAACTTAACTCTGAATAAATTTTAGAAAAATTGAGAACTGCTTTACAGTATTGATAGAATTCAAGTGGAAATATCTGTGGTTTCATAAACCCATCCAACCGCGATGCTGTTTCAATCTCGGACTGCATTTTAAAATAAATCAGCCCACATATACCATAAAATTAGATAACTTGCGCTTAATTACCACTATGTAGATTTGCATTTTATATCTTGATTGGGCATTTAGAGGTGAGTAGATAGGCAATGTTCGTTCGGCGGCAATATAGACCATTTTTTACATGTAAATCTCCATAAGAAAATCACAGGTCCATCCTGGTCATTTTTGTTCCCAAGCCGCCGACTTGGGCTATAGCATATTTTAGGGCGTGGCACCTGGCAGATGACGTTTGACAGATGACAAGTGACAGTTGGCGTATAACAAATGTCAACTGTCACTTGTCATCCGCCAGGTGCCACGCCCTAAAATATGCTATAGCCCTAATCGGCGGCTTGGGAACAAAAATGACCAGGATGGACCTGTGATTTTCTTATGGAGATTTATATGTAAAAAATGGTCGAAATTTCCGCCGAACGAACATTGCTTATCTACTGAGGTGGCAACTATTATTCCACTAAATTAAAAAATTTAAAAAATAATTCATTTTTTATTTAGACCTATTAATAAAAAAAAATTGAAATAAAAACACATACCTTTAATACTGCATCATTGCTCAAATATGGACCTCAGGAACACTGAGGTTAGCAATAATAAATATAATAACCTTTTATTTGAGAGATAAGAGGAACGCATCGAAAATACCATTGATACAGATTATTTCAGTTTAAAGCAATTCTCAAATTAATTATTTTATTTGCATATTGATTGATTAAAGGGAAGTCTATTTAGAGATGTCATGTTATTGACGTTAAGTCGCATATCTACATTTTTGTCTAACACTTTATTAACAAAAATATACCACACAATAAAGCTAATATTTTACATTGAAAAAAATAAATAGGCAGGATGTTTACATAATATGTTACAAGAATAAATACCTACAAATTATACAAATAAATACATTTTGGTAACTCAGGATGGAATGTTGACGTGTTGTTCCCGAGGATTCAAATAGGAAACTGCTTTTCCTTGAAGCTGAAAATAAATAATACCTAAATAAAATATACTTTCATATTCTAATAAACGATTTGGGAGTATATATATTACATCATCGCATAAGTATTTTCAGTTATAAACACCTTTAATTATTCTGTAGCTCAAATTATCGTTATTCTTCAACATGCAATAAAAGTAAGGAAATATCTAGAAAACCAATATTCTTACTTTTCTCATTTGGATCTCTTACTCCGCAAAGCTTGTATGAAATCTTCGATTTTCTTTTTTCTTTTATATATCCGGGAATATATAAAGTAGGACTTTCCAACCGACCAATAGTAAGTAATCTATTAAATTCTTGCTCCAATCTGGTTGCAATAGGCCCCTTAAAATGTAAAAGTAACTGAACGCATGCATTGGTATGTAATGTTTTTGTTTTCCTCGTATCGACTGTAAGAAACCATTCCGGGATACCCATAACTTCACGTACGTCTTCGATAAACTGTGCTCTGTAACGAAAAGTGAAGATGACTAAATGGATTAATACAATGGTGTCACAGGTCACGGGATAATACAAAAGAAATCACTGGGATAACATGACCAGATTCTTTCTTCATAATATCTTAGACTTGATTTTCTTTTAGACAATAAATCAGGGAACTTGAAATTGAAATATACGATTAATAACTTTGGCTGCCATCAATATGAAACTATTTTCTTTGAGAATACTATAACCAATAATTGCATTCGGAGGGATACACCTGTACTCCACTCTGTTATGCATTCAGTTCTAATAACTAAGGCGCACAGTGAAACTAAAATAACAAGTAGCCTCAGTAGTGTGTTAACGAAAGTGAGTCCCCACGGAGGAGGTTATTACCTCCTCCGTGACGGCTCTCTCTCTCGTTGAGTTTTGACGAGTCTCTCTCATCATGAAATAAGTTTGTGCCTTCCTGTAAAATCTTAGTTCTACTATTAAGATACACATAAGTCTGGGTGTTGATTCACTCTATAATGTAACCTTGCTCAATTACGCCTCGGTTATCGACCGGTCAACACCCCACCTACCGAGGACGTTCTCCCACCAAGAAACAAGGTGTTGCCTTTGGTATAACGTTGATACATGTCGACACTTCGCCTACCGAGGACGTTCTCCCACCATGAAACAAGGTGTTGCCTTTGGTATAACCTTGATACATTTTGTACGTAACCTTAAGCTTTTATTCCCCACTTAAACAGTTATTATAAAACTAGCAGCTTAGGGTTCAAAACTTTAATTCAAAATTTGTACAGGTAGATAATGGCGAATAAAAGAAAATGAAAAAGAAATAGTGGTTCCAAAAAGCAAGTGGTGAAAAAATTAAAGTAAATATCAAAAATCCCATAGACAAACAGTTCGGAGAAATTTGTGTTCCTAAGTCTTGCAAGCATTAGTGCTGCTTTCAGTGAAGAAAGACAGGATAGAGAAGATTTTGGTTTTCACTTCATCTCAGTTTTTTTTCAAAATTTTTTCAAAATTCTACTATTCATAAACATGTTAATACCCACTATAAGAGGAAAATAGAATATTCAATTAAACGATTTGAAATATACAATTTGTTCCAGATCATTGTATCATATAACCATACCAAACGCTTGTGTATATTGTCATGTTACTAATGGAGGTTTTGATATAGATGCAAACACTGATATTCCTATAGTACCTACCGTATTAGATAAGCTTATTTTAATCGTTTTCTTGTATTAACTATAAAAAATAACCTGTGGAAATTTTGAATTCCATTGAACTGTTATTAAAATGGCATAGTAGTTATTTGAAAACCAACAATAAAATTTGGCAAAATAATTTGAATATTTTTATTTATCCTATTGTAATGTTACTAATGAAGTTTTTGATATTGATGAAAACACTCATATTCATATAGTACCGTATTAGATAAGCTTATTTCAATCGTTTTCTTATATTAACTATAAAAAATAACCAACTATACAAATTTTGAATTCAATTTAACTAGTATTAAAATGATATAGTAGTTATTTGAAACACAACAATAAAATTTGCCAAAATAATTTAAATATTTTCTATTTATCCTGCTGTAATGTTACTAATGAAGTTTTTAATATTGATGCAAACACTCATATTCCTATAGTACCGCATTAGATAAGCTTATTTCAATCATTTTCTTATATTAACTATAAACAAACAACCAACTATACAAATTTTGAATTCAATTCAACTAGTATTAAAATGGTATAGTAGTTATTTGAAAAACAACAATAAAATTTCGCAAAATAATTTAAATATTTTTTATTTATCCATTAAAGACAAACTAACTCACAAAATTGAGTGTGAACGATCATATTTTTATATTAATATATTTAATAAAGCTATTTGAATCTTTTTTGCATTAACTATAAAAATTAACTACTAGTAAATATTTTATTTACTGTTTACGAAGGGCACATTTGGGGTATACTTCAAATACCCATTAATTGATAATAAAATATTAAATATGAGGTTTAAATAATTTATTAACGAAAAAGCTATTTCATTTGCTTGCTCACATACTAATTTATTAGAATAATAATCCTAATTTTTTTAAATACTGTTTACGATATGCACATTTGGTATAATACTTCAAATATATATAAAATTCGATTATCTCATATTTATTGATGATAAAATATTAACATAGACGCATGTCTGGCTCAAGTGGCTGAATACCTACTATTGTTTGTTTAGTTATGTACTCATTTAATAAAAGGTAATATGAGTATGTAAAATACTGTTTATTATATGCATATTTGGTATAGTACTTCAAATAAATACAAATTTTCATTATCTCATATTGATGAATGACAAAAGATTAACATGAATTTTAAATTATTTATCAACGAAAAATGGCTATTTTATTTTCTTGCTTATGTACTACTTTAATAATTCAGCAATGGGTTTTTAATAAAACGTTTAATAAGTAGATTACTTGAAAATTTGAAACAATTTATTAGCTAAAATTTGACCTTTTGTGTACTTTAAGCAATTAGTTTTCTAATAGAATGTTGTTTAAAAAGTAGATTACTTGAAAATTTTGAATAAAATAATTTATTAACTTAAAATTTACCATATTATGTACTTACTTATGCACTAATTTAATTAAATATTAATCCTAAGATCGCCTCTACTGGCACTAATTGTTTTGGGCGCACTAAATGTTTTGGGGGAATGATATAAACTACTTCATTATCTTCACCATATAGAATAATTTCAAAAATATCTACCATTGATTTAGTTTTTTCACAATAGCTCTTTTTTGATTAGCATATTTTATTATGTAATGTGGTTTTCGTCCAGAAATATGTTAATTAAAAGTCAGTTTTCAGCTTGTTTGGACTTTATTGATAAGCTTTTAAATCAAATGCCAACGTTTCGATGCATTCCGCATCATTCTCAAGGCCAAATTATTCGATCTACGGATCGCATTAATTTGAACGATCTATATTTTTTGTTAAAAAATGCTTGTACGGTACTACTGCTTGCCGAGATGTTTGGTACATCTCGGCTACATTAATTAGTTTATTTTATATTAATGTAATCACAATTACTTCTACACAATGGCCAAACATCCTTCGTTTTTAACCGTTCTGTTAAGCAATTGAAACAAAATTTGTGTTCACACCAATTTGGTGTGCAAATGTTTTCTTTTTTCCAAAGGATTGAAACAAATAGGACATTCCTCTTTCAAATGCACTTCACTTTTTTTGAACTAACTGTTTCCGAACTAACTATTTCTGAATTGACTCTCTTGAGTACTCGATTTCTCAATTTGAGTTCTTCCATAGAAAACTGAACTGTGAAATGAAGAAACATACAGAACTGCTGGTTTTATTATGTTTATTTAAGAGGGAAGGGGAAAAGTCGGGGTCGATTGATATAACGCAAGGTCAACATATATGTAGATAAGGATGGGAAATATATTAATTGCATGATGAGAAAGACTCCTCAGTAATCAAAAGGGAGAGAGAGAGAGAGAGAGAGAGAGGGCCCTCACGCAGGATGAGGTAATTACCTCCTCCGTGAGGACTCACTCTCTTTCACACTACTAGCCTTTCTTTAATTCCGGCCCTGATCCTGAAATTCTATCCCAAAGCACTGGTTGTTGTTGTTGTTTTGTCAGAAAGCCTTTCTGTGATTTTGTCCCAGTAACACTAACGTAAAGTAAAATAACAAGTAGCCTGTCTTGAATTTCGGCTAAGTGATGTAATCGGTGACCTCCAAGCACTTCTATCCTGATCCCGAAATTCTATCTCAACGCAATGCAGTCACTGTTGTCAGTCGAAGCGCAGAGACGTTTTGTCAAAAAGCTTATGCTTTTCTATTCAAGACTTTTATTGCTTTTACGGTGCTTTTGGTACATATACCTTTATCATTAATGCTAAATTTGCTTCCTACTCGGCCGTTACAGAGAGCCGAGCGGATTTATGAATGGAATTCTGCTGAGATAGCCTACTGGTTATTTTAGTTTTACTGTGATAAGAGGTATCCAGATAATTACAGTACAAAACTATAGTTTTGCAAGTTAATAATCAATTAAATCTGGCTAGCTAATTGAATAATATTGAAAATAATCGTTGTAGAAATTAAAAGTAAAAATATACATATACAAGGAACATGTTTTGCAGTTTTTCATATGAGGTCTAGTTACTGATAACTTTACAGTCATTAAAACTGAGGTAATTCTGAAAAATGATAAATTTATTTTAATAGCCCTTTCATGTACAACAATAATTTATGTATTACTTACTATACCTCACATGAAAAAATTGCATGATGTTTTATGAAGTTGTACTGTACTTACACTACAAATCTAGGAGGTCTCTCAATATTCACGTATTTAATGATATCATAGTCTGGCTCAATATTTGCGCATGCGTATCTCTCTCCCTTTCTGTCTGGACTCAAAATGACGATAGATCTGCCTACTGCACTGACGTCTCCTTCCAGAGGGAAATTTGAGTCCACAAACATTCTTCTCTGCAAACCTATATCTATAGTACCCAATCGGGCGGATAAATCGCCTACGTAACAACGTAGCGGGTTCTCTGGTCCACATTCTTGACGGTAGAGTTCATCCTAAAATATAATATTATGTAGGCGGAACTCGCGGCTTCTCGCAAAAAAAAACTTAAAACTAAAGGATGCATATAGGTGTAGCTAATCTCTAGGTTGTGTACAAAAACTGATATAATTATTTTTCTACTACCGTGCGTAAAATACTCACTTTACGCACTCTCTAAGAGTCGTAAAATAAATTACTTTAAGCACTTCCTTTCCCGGGTCGAGCATAACTGCTAATTAAGAGCTGATACAGGAAGACGAGCGCACTGAAACCGCTCAGCGGCTTACAAAAATGGTAAAAGCTCTAGCTAACAAAATCTGTCATGTTATGAGTTATGACTAATATCCCACTAGTGAATTATAGGCCATATTATTCATTTCAAATGAAAGCAATTATAGCGTCATTATATGTAAGTGTTGGATAATAGTATATTGTGCTAAGTATGATATTACCGCACGCGAGTGCTAACCGAGCCGGTGAGGCGAGGTTTGCAATCACTCAAGGGCGGTATTAACTTACCACACGTATTATATACAATACTTTATCTACGCCCTGTGCATAGCGTCATCACATCAGTTAAGAGATTTAAAATTAGAAAAAAAAACAGGTATTTGATCATCGAATTCAATGAAGCCACCATAAATTGTCAAATTCACGTCAATTGTTACCTACTGTTGTTATAGGGTTTTTATAATAAATGTGACACATAGTAAACAGTAAACGTCAGTCGAAGCAAGAATATTCTCCAAAAATGGATTCCGATTCGGACAGTGAAATCAAAAAGCTGGTAAAGGAAGCAACACATGATTTACTAGCTCAGAAGTCTGGATCCCGCTACGAAAAAGAGTATGAAAGGTTTTCAAAATGGTGTTCCGCAAAAAAAGTTAAAGACATTGACGAGGATGTTCTAATGGCATATTTTGTGGATAATTTCAAGGATAAAAAATCGTCTTCATTATGGTGTTATTACTCTATATTGAAATCGACTTTGTCTGTGAAGAGAAATATAATGATTGACAAATTCCCGAGGTTATTAGCGTTTCTTAAAAAGAAATTCGTTGGATACAAGACCAAAAAATTCAGCGTATTCAGAAAAGAAGAAATCGATAAGTTCCTTGCCGAAACATCAGATTATGAATTTTTACTGCTAAAGGTAGGAATTTTGAAGTTTTTACATTCAAAATACTTTTATTAATGTTATGTTTTATTATAATATAGGTTGTTCTCGTCGTTGGCAAAAATGACTGTGAATGACATCGAAGAGCAAGGCGAGATTATTGTTATAAGTATTCCGGATTCCAAAACACACACTTCCAGAAAATTCGTGCTTTATGGTAGAGACCAGGACTATTTAAAGAAATACCTGAAGCTGAGGCCCCCTCTGGTGGCAAACAATAGGCTATTTCTTAATTACAAAAAAGGCAAGTGCACTTCACAAGTTGTTGGGATCAATAATATCGGAAAAGTGCCCAGTCAAATAGCATTATTCCTAAAATTGCCAAATCCTGAATCATATACAGGTCATTGCTTCAAGAGGTCATCGGCAACTCGTCTAGCAGATGCAGGTGGGGACCTAGTGACCTTAAAACGTCACGGTGTATGGAATTCATCCATCATAGCAGAAGGGTATGTCGAGGAATCGATCGGAAATAAAATTGCGATTGCAAAAAAAATTACTTGAATGGATAATATGATCTAGGAATCGACAGCAGGCTGCTCAAAATCAAGGCTGACATCAGTATTCAAAGAGTATTCCACTTTGGGCGAGAATCCTTTTATTAAAATAGAAAATATGTCTACTTCTTCTATTATTATAAATGTTAATAAATAATATTTCTCTATTTTATTATAAATCTAATATAAATATAATAAATGTTAATAAGTAATATTTCTCTATTTTATTAAAATAAATGTGAAATGTGAAGAATATATCTTGCTTCGACTGACGTTTATACTAGTAATAGTACATATTTCTTTGTATCACAGCAATGCGTGCAGTAATGTTTCATTACCGCACGGCGTGCGGCAATGCGGTACTTACCGCACGCAAAAGCGTGTTGTACTGTACTTACACTACCGTGTACCGCACGCATAACTGAATCGCTAAAATTGTTGCGATTGACCCCATTTAAACTAACCAATGCTAACCTTATCTAATTTGAGATATTTATAAATAACGATATCAAATTTTAATGGGCCGTACTGATAATAATGTAGACAAAAGTTATAGGAAAATCAATTTGAAATGTAATATTCCACAAATAAGCGGCTTGTAAATGCTCGGTTTTAGAAGATATATTGTTTTATGTCATACCAGTACATTATTATGTTTTTATACCTTAGATACCATTCACATAATCGATTACTTTATGCCCGTGCGGGCCTTAAAATCCGTACGGGCATAAAGTACACTTTATGGACTCAAATAATTGAATTGATTTCGTATTTTTTTAAATATTTAGATATTGTGAATGCAATAACGAACTAGTATAACATAAAAGCTTGTATGCACCACGGGTATTAATAGATGTGTATGCCCTCGGGCGACTTATAAACCCTCTGGCCAGAGGCCCTCGGATTCGTAACATTGTCGCTCTCAGGGCATAAACATCTACTTAATACCCTTGGTACATAAATAACTATTACTTAATATATTCATACTTTACTCTTAATCTAAAGGTATTCGGTTATGGCTTTATAGCCAATTTTGTCAGAGAAAGATGACGAACATCCCTTTATTTACGAGCCATAGATACCAACGATATGAAATGAAATGATACGGTTTATTGGTATTTTTTTATTATTCAAAGTACTGGCACATAGTGTTGCCAACTCCAAGAACGAGTAGGGGCTAAAACCAATTCGAAAAAGGCCAAAAAGGGGTCCAGTTAAAAAATAAAGCGGGAACTTGTTGATACTAAGGCACAGTTTCTAGTACCGAAATTATAACGTATATATTTTTATATTATGGTAATAGGTCAAGATTTAGTTGTTGTCATTTATCACATTGTTGCCCCAGTATAGAAGGTCGGAATTGAATACGGTCGATCTAAAATTATTTAATTTATTAATAATATGTAAGTAAACATATTCAAACGAATTCAATTTATACAATAAGAAAATTAAAGCAATTATTTAGTGGTCTTGAATTCAATAATTCAAAATTGCTTAATAGAAGAGAAAAGTATTATATGACGCAAAATGCAAACAGATCAAACAATCCGGCAGATTATCTTCTCACTCTCACCGATGGGCTCATAGCGCCATCTATTAAGCAGAAAACATAGGGTGTCTTTTCCACTTTCCCCAAGTGGAATAAGGGTAAATTCACCACCCAATGATAAACGAAAGTGCCGTTTGCAGAACATGGCAATCCGTTCGTCATCAGCGATTTCGGCAGCTTTCTAAAATTCGACATCGGTCCATTTAGTTGCACGTTATTCACCGAAGTCCTGACAAACCCTGCCTAACTTTAGACAGCTGAGATTTTATTTTTTTTTATCGCAGTGGCACACACACTAAAGGGAGACCCTATGGCGCTCGACGAGTGGTGTGTGTGCGAAGATGTTGATTGACACGGCTCTTGAATATTTGTAAGTTGTAATTAGTGGGAAACAGATGTTCTGGGAGTGAGTTCCACAGTGATGCAGTGCGCCAGACAAAGGAGTTCTTGTAAAGCGATGTTCTAGGAGTTTCTAGTTGTACGACGAACTGGTGCGCTCTTGCCGTCTGTCGTGACTGTCTGACAGGAGCTGCCAGGGGCGGGATGAGGCGGGCCAAATCCTGGGAACATCTGCCGTGAAAGTATCTGTAAAACAGAGATATCTCGGCTACATGTCTGCGGTGTTCCAGACTATCTAGATTCCGGGTCAACTCCGGGTCGCCGACGAGACGCACTGCTCTCTTCTGTATGGAATCCAGCAGCTTTAGGGTGTGCTTTGGTGCGGCACCCCAGATATGTGAGCAATATTCTAAGCACGGTCTTATTTGCGCTTTGTAGAGCAAGAGCAACTGCTGCGGGGTATAGAGTTTTTTGTTGCGAAATAGCGCACCAAGCTTCTGGGAGGCTGATTTTGCGATGTTAGCAACGTGGTCATGCCAGGACATATTGCTGTTGACCGAGATACCCAGCAGTCCGATTGACGAGGATGAAGGAATGGTCGACCCTGCCATAATAATGTCAAGGCCCGCTGTATTGGCCCTCTTGGTAAACGTGGCTGCTTGGGTCTTTGCTGCATTGAACTGGACCAAATTTCGGTCGCCCCAAGTTTGAACTTTCTCTAGGTCTTGATTAATTGCTGTAATCTGCTCCTGTCTGCGGTGATGAGTCTCAGTCGCTGGTAAGGGTTTTTCTGATCTAAAGTGGGAGACAAGGGTACTGTCATCTGCAAAACTGTAAACAGGATTATTTGTTTCGGTCAGCAGGTCATTAATATAGATGAGGAACAGAGTTGGTGAAAGTATTGCGCCCTGAGGCACGCCCGCGTTGATAGTGAATGTGTCCGAGATGTGTCCATCGACTGCAACGTGCAGAGATCGGCTCTTAAGGAAACTGGCAAGCCAGCTGCAGAGAGAGGCTGGCAGTCCGAATGACGGTAGTTTGCTGAGCAGTCCGTCATGCCAAACTCTGTCGAATGCCTTTGAAATATCCAACGCAATCGCTCGAGCCTCTCCGTAGTTCTCAATTGCCCTACTCCATATATGAGTGACATAGGCCAATATATCTCCTGTCGATCTCTCTTTGCGAAAGCCGTATTGATTATCGCTGATTATTTTGTTGTTCTCGAGGTACTTGAGCAGCTGCTGATTGACTACACGTTCCATGACTTTGGAGATCATTGGAAGCAAGGCAATTGGACGATAGTTTAAGGGCGTGGTTTTCTTGCCCTTTTTTGGAACAGGTTGCACTCGAGCGACTTTCCAAGAAGATGGGTAAATCCCTTTTCCGTAAGACAGAGAAAAAAGCCTGGAAAAAACGGGTGTTAGTTCGTTGGCGCAGTTCTTCAACACGATGGCAGGTATTCCGTCCGGTCCTGATGCCTTTTGCGTATCTAGATTTTTAAGGATTTTACGAATATCACGGTGATGAAATTTGACTTCTGCCATGGTAGTGTTGATGTTCGATAAGGTGGGGAGAGTCTTGCCTTGGGAGACGTCTAAGGTAGAGTGCGAAGAAACCATTTTGGCGAGCATGTTTGCTTTTTCCCTGGCTGTAGTCGCCGTGATGCCACGTTCGTCCGTCAAAGGTGGGAGAGACGTTTTTGTAAAGTTGTTACTTACTGCCTTTGCTACCGACCAGAAATTCCTGGAGCCACTGGGGCATTGTAAAAGTTTATTCCTGATCCTTTGATTGTGTTTGTTCTTAGTTTCGTCGATAACACGCTTGCATTCGTTTCTCGCTTCGACAAAATAATTGCGATTTTCAGCGGTCTGATTTTGCTGCCAGTACTTGTAGGCTTGCTGTTTCCTACCCACAGCTCTTTCGCATCTTTTGTCGAACCAGGGCTTTCCTTTTGATGGTAACTTGATGGAATTTGGGATGTATGCTTCCATTCCTGAGGAGATTACTTGCGTGATCTTTTCGCAGCAGACTGACGGGTCGTTAGCGCCAAAGCAGACGTCGAGCCAAGGAAAATCTAGATAGAACTCCCTCAGATCGTCCCAGTTTGCAGAATTGTAATGCCAGATTTTGCGAGGCAATGGTGGATCCTTCTGTATGAGTGGCAATTCACAAACCGTTGTAATAAGTTTGTGGTCGGAAGTACCTAATGGCGGACCAACTGTAACTGTGTACTGGTCAGGATTGGTGGTTAGAAAAAGATCCAGGAGGGCGGCGAATTCGCCCCTCTCTGAGATTCGAGTTGGTTCGTCTACAATTTGAGTAAGCCCGCAGCTGCTGGCGAATGCTTCAGCCTCTCTACCTTCGTTGTCGGTCTTGTTGTGATGTTTGAGCCAGTTGGTGTTGTGGGCATTGAAGTCTCCCAGAACGATTATTTCTGAACTGGGGTGATCAACCTGTATTGAGTCAAAAGTGGTAGCTAGTGTTGAAAAAAAGCTTTGGTAGGCTCTATCGCTCGGAGGGCGATAGAGACAACATATAAACTTGGTTAATCCCTTGGCGGTGAACTTGAGCCACATGACGTCAAGGTTGTTCGGTTCGAGTGTTTCCTCTCGGTGGCATGAAAGGTCGCTTCGGACAAAAAGGCATATTCCGAACTTATGTCTAAATCGGGTATGTAAGTCGTAACCAGGATAAGGGTAGTTCACTGTTGTTGTTGTAGAACATACTTGTGTTTCTGTAAGGGCTAGTATGTGTGGTCTATTTGCCTGTAGATGTTGGTGTACCGAATTTATGTTTGTATTTAGGCCTCTTATGTTGCAGAAATCAATTCTAAATTGGTTCGGTATCTTTGCTGTCTGCGAAATGCGGAATGAAGGGCTCCCAGGGCCACCCAGCGCCCGGAGATCCGAATGGCCGGGGAGTTTACCTCCGGAATATTTTGATCCTGGAAGCACCATCATGTCCATATTATTATATTCCTACTGTGGAACCCGGAACCACCAGCGCGGAAACGGAACGTGATTCGGGAAAACCACTTAGCGCCTCCCAGTTCTGGTGGGGTGGTCTTTCACCGGACGATGCGAGTAGGCGTATGCATCTACCACCTAGGGCCGCTTCCACTGGACGCATCGGCCTCAGACTATTTCCTTTGGTGGTCCCTAGTCTGACAGGGGTAAAAATAGGGTTTGTTGGGTCACTCCCTAGTGATCAGCTCCAGACTTTGTACTTTGGTGTTCTCCAGCCTGGGGGAGGACGATGGGATTTGATGGGTCACATCCCGTGGCAACTCGGAATGGCGAGGGCGTCACTCCCCGTAATCAAACTGCTCTCACCAGTTTGATGTTCCTGCCAGCTAATACAATGCAATCCCTCTTGTCACAAACTGTCATTGATCAGCTCCAGACTTTGTACTTCGGTGTTCTCCAGCCTGGGGGAGGATGATGGGATTTGATGGGCCACATCCCGTGGCAACTCAGAAT
>MU185814.1:37501-60980 GCA_016904865.1 Pissodes strobi | reverse complement strand
CACTCCCCGTAATCAAACTGCTCTCACCAGTTTGACGTCCCTGCCAGATGATCGGTGAGTTCTGCGAACGCGATTGATGAGTGAAGACAGTTCAAGCGCATTACTGTATTGGTTAATATGTTAAATCTTAAGTATTGTAACAGTTCGATTTTGCCAGTATCAAATATTTTAAAAATTTCATTTATATGCCGCATTTAGGAAAAAAGATGCTGTATTTTACAGTCATCGGTTTATTAATTATAAATTTATTGATTCGTTTTGCCAACAATTTGCTTCAAATTGCCGCCTTTCTTAATGTAAATTAACACTATTCTAAGTATGGGTTAACGATATATTTGTATTAGCATTTATAACACGTCATGACCATGTTTATTTTGGTTGATAAGCGAAGCACATTGTCATTAGGATAGTTTGGCTTGATTTATATTGCCTTACTGTTTAAGAATTCTGTTAATAAAACCTGCAAATACGCTGCATTAAACTCGTCGATTCATATTGTATTGTCGGTTCATAACTTTTTGGGAACCCCTTGGTTGCTGAACCCCAATTGCCGGCCGATCATTTCTGAGATCGTTAGATCGTTTTGGGATCTCTGCTTTTAAATATATTTCTTTCCACGCGGCCTGCACTGGCAATTTTCGGTTGGTTCTGTTGGCAGCATTAGGTAGTAGGGATGTACTATTTCTTATAAATGCCAGCTATTGATTTAAATTTTTAAAAGTTTATCGTTTTATTAGGGAATATTCTTTGGTATTTCTTGAATCATTAAATTTCGGTGCATTAGTTGTGGCTTACGCCGTCGTTTTGCCATCCCGGTAAACGAGAACTAAGTCGTTTGTTATCTTAGAATTATTCCTTGTATCGAAATCACTTGGCATGTTTCAGCCCATCACTACTTGCTGGTTTGACGTAGGGTTTGATCTCGTAGAAGGAGAAAGACAAATTGACAATTGAGAGTGCTTCTAAGATTACCTTTCAAGGCGAGAAAAAGATGTGCCGTGAGTGCAGTCTCAGAGACTCCACATTTAGTTTGTGATTTTATTCCGCCCGTTTATTGGGGATATACTGTGTATCACTTGGTGTTTTGACACGACCGATTTTCGGGATCTACATACTGTACTAGGTAAGTATTTTCACTGTAGTAATAAAATAACAAATAAAACACCGCAATTGACACACTAACGATAATATTAACATTATGCATTATTGCATCAGCTCTATATAATCAGATATTATACACACAGCTCGTCGCTAAACACAAATTTTCAAATCCCATCTCAAGTGTGCCCACACCAGGATAATCTCAAATACACAACTATGTATGATCACGAAATAGACCTGCCTTATTACATCGGCCGTTACACATTGTGCAAGAATTCTCCAGAGAAATATGTTAGAGTTTAGTCTAGGCATTAGATAATCAAGTTGTGCCTGCTATGTCAGCCTAGAGTCTATATAGACACCCAAGAACCTCTGACTCCTTTGCGCTTCTTCCTCCGACAATATCATCATAGAATCAAGCATTTGCTGGGTCTTGATATTGTTTAAGTATAGTAGGTTTGAGGCAAACTAGTTTTCAGGCCTGAACTGCGACTCCACAGACATACCCTGCCATTCCTACGTTACAAGCCGTGCGAAACGTGGTCGATTTATCTGCAAATAAGGTAAATTCCGATCCAGTATCGAACAGAGGTAGATTATTGATATAGAACAAAAACAGTACAGGGCCAAGATCCGATCCCTGCGGGTCTCCCAGACCCTGTAAAAGGTAGCTTAGTTAACGATGATATTAGCCTGGTAACAAAGAAATGTGGGAACGCGGGTGTAACATGTTCATGTTATTATGATTATCCATTAGAGAAACCAGATACGAAAAAGCCGAAGAGATGTGCGAAGGTAGAAACGTGACGAGCCAATCGAGAAGAATTCGTAAATTATCCTAGAAGGACGGGAGCCAAAGCTTGTTTTCATTTTGATACCTGGTGTCTTACGATGGTTCGTAGCAAGTGTCCACTAACAAATAATGAAAGAGTTCTAGGAGATATAGTTTTAAATATCTGTTAAACAACAGTTCGGTAGAAAATCATGCACTACTGCCTCCGTTGAGTTCCGACAATACCAAACTTTGTTCAAATCTAACCTCTAAGTTACTCCCTAAAGTGCATGCACATGAGACCCATTGACTTTTCGTGAATTTACAATTTAAGTCTGTATTAACTGTTGGGTTACCAAGCACATTTTGTACTGGATTTTGAATTCCGAGAAATATAAGGATTTCTTTCAACAATTCCCTATATAATACTAGGGATAATTAGTATACTGCTTTTAGATGTTTCAAAATAACTTAATGAGATATTTTTCTCTACATATGTTTCGGCATAATGAGGCCTTTATCAAGAGTAGTTGTATACTAAAATCTAAATTGTTATACCCTACTACTAAACCGCCTGACGGTATTTTGTTTTTATTACAGTGTCAATAATTTCCATATTCTGCGGCTCATTCTGCGTATTGTAGTAATTCATGCATATCCTACTTGTCTGATAAATAGCTATTATTACTGATAAAACAAATCGGATTATATTAGCTATAAACTTACGTTAAGTGGATCAGCTAATTGAGTATAAAAAGGATTCCATACATAACCGCCAGCAACACATCTTGTAGCCTGGGTTTTCACCGCTGCATCTACTCCCACTGGATTTACATATATAGCCCAATTATGGTCCCTCGTCTAAACAAAGAAGTATGGTATTATTATAATACTAAAGACAAAAAAATACTATTATTAACTGTTAATGTTAAACATAGAAACAAGAGCTCGAAAAACCAGTTGAACTACCTTTAAATACTATTAGACAATTTTGAAAATTACTTTATAGTTACTGCCGACAAAAATCGACTTAATAACCTTTGACTAAAACTTACAATATTACGGTCATTTATTCCTGGATGTCTTAATTTTACTTCTATGGTAGTGTCGCTACTGCTTCCATCACTGTAAATAAGTTGTCGCTGAAAATTACGCAAATTTATTAAACTCTATGACCTGACGCTCTATTATATAGGTTTCCTAGACAAATCAATAAAAACACAAAAAAACATTATACACCTTAGGAGACTAAAATAACGTACCATTTTCAAATAGCCATAAGCATATCCCAGAGGATGATGAAAAGACGCAATCGCTCTAATTTCTCTAGCTTCGGAAGGACTATATCCCCTTTCTATTGTTGAACAAACCCATCTTTTATTTCCTATCTGAAAAATAGATAATTAAAGTTTTCAACGCCAAAAATTCACAAAAAATTATTTTATGTTTTATGTATTAGTCCAGTGTGTGTAAAAGACAAAAAACAATTCCAGGGGTTTTTATAAAAATGTACTCTGCTTGCAAAAAATCTTTCACATCTAGCTCTATATTCAGTATAGTTCCTTGTAAACTGAATAAAAGGTTACAAATAATCCTTGAAATGGTAAGTGAAGCCAAATGGTAGTCAACAATATTGTAAGACTTCCAAAGTTCATGGATTCATTACGCATAGAACAAGTCAAATTATATGTATGCAATTTCTGGAGACCTGAACTGGATTTATCAAAGTGACTTTCAAATTTTCGGCTAGCTGATGTATATTATTAATGCAATTAATTCAAAATTAGGTATATAGAGTCTGTACTCAGACGAGCAATATAGCTTAAAATAAAGGATATTTTACTTAGGTAAAAATAATTAACGGGTATTCAGCCAATAAGGTTTATTAAAAGATTATTTGTTTTGCGTCCAAGCTTTCGGTCAGTATATCGTGACCTTCGTCAGAGCTAAAATTAGTTTATATACTATAATGTACAATATATAACAATTTTGTGGCAACTTACAATCAAACCTAGTTAAATTCAATGTTAAATAAGATTTAAGGCTGTGTGCACGTGGAAGTAATTGAACTGAAACTTTGCATTTCGTGCAAAATCTTTAATAATAATAAATTGTAGAGCGCTTTCGGCCCTAGGCCACCATCAGTGCTTCTTTGTCAGGAACCAGCATAGTCGAGTCAAACAATCGAACTCTTGGACACCACATAGGTTGAACATTTAAATTAAAATCAAATTAAAATTACATCACAAATCACACAGAAAGAGGGGGCTGTTATAACCCATTATTCAATTATGAACGGCTACATCTTTAACGACTTGACCCTTTGCGGGATTTGTGTGAAGTTTTGGATGGCATTCAAAACCCGCAAAGGGTCAAGTCGTTAAAGATGTAGCCGTTCATAATTGAATAATGGATTATAACAGCCCCCTCTTTCTGTGTGATTTGTGATGTAATTATAATTTGATTTTAATTTCAATGTTCAACCTATGTGGTGTCCAAGAGTTCGATTGTTTGACTCGACTGTGCTGGTTCCTGATAAAGAAGCACTGATGATGGCCTAGGGGCCTAGGGCCGAAAGCGCTCTGCAATTTATTATTATTAAAGATTTTGCACGAAATACAAAGTTTCAATAGAATTCAATTTTGGCAGTTATAACATTTTAAAAATATTGTAAAAAATTGGTAAAACATTAGAATATCTTATAGAACTACATAAAATGTCAAAGTCAATCTGCATACTTTGTTTCAAAATAAATAATTTACAAGGTGTTAAAGGAATACTTGATATTTTATGTTAATTTTAGTAATAATCGCAAGGTGTATTGGTATAAAATTATCGATTATTTAATGATAATATATAAGAATAAATTGAGCTTAAATCATCAATTTCAGTTCTCTTATTCATAGAATTTGTTTTATTTATTTCGACCATTTCTAAAAATAACCTTTTATTTAAATTTGTTTCTTTCTGGAGAATTTTAATTTCATTAAAGTTTGGTATGTGACCAGTAATATATGCATGTTCAGATAAAGCAGAAGTGTTTTTTTGATGTCTTATTTCAGTTTTATATCCAGAAATTCATTTTTTTTTTGATTTTGTGATGTTTGTCCAATATACTTTTTATCACAATTATTACATGGAATTGAATATACTAAATTTGAGTAATTTAAAGCAATAGTTTTATCTTTTAATCGATTTAACATTTTTTAACGCTAATTTTACAGGTTCATTTCGAAAAATTTTAATTATTTTCTGAGTAAGTTCTTTTATATATGGAAAAGAGGCATAATAAACATTTGAAATATTATTTATGTTATGCTGAATATTATTTTGATGTTATTAATTCTAATGTTAAAAAGCAATTTTTTAGAAAATTTAATGGATAACCATTATCTACAAGGATGTCTTTAAGTTTGTGTAAATTTGTATTTATTAAAGTAGGATGCACTAGGTTTATTACTCTATCTTTTAAAGCTAAAACCTTGGCTAAAGCTAAATTAATTTTCATTTTATTACTATGATAAGAAAAATAATTGAAATATCTTTTAGAGTAGGCAGGTTTTAAATACCAATCGGTAATTAGACTATTATTGTATTGTTTAATTATCATTGTATCTAAAAAAAGTATTTGATTGTTTACTTCTTTTTCAATCGTGAATTGTAATTTTGGGTGGTAATTATTAAAAACTAACAGAATTTAATTTATTTTGTCACTAGGAATACAACAAATAATATCATCAACAAATTTTTTAATACAATTTGGTTGAAAAGTTAAATTTTCTAAACATTGATCTAATAAATCATCCATTACATATTGGGCAATGATCGGAGAAACAGAACCACCCATTGGGTTCCAAAAACTAAATTTTATTGTTAAAACAAAAATGGTTAGAATTGAAGATAAAGTTTATTATTTTAATAAACATATCATTTGATAGGTTTATGAATTTTAGGTAATCCATAAAATGTTGGACATATTGAATTGTAATTCTTTAGTTTTTTTTATGTAATTTCGTCAATCATATTTGCCTTAAATATAGTTGTAACTAGATTATTAGAATTAGTTTCTATTGCTTTTGTTGGGTCCATGTTAACTAAAGAATAAAAAATTATATCTTCAAGTAGATCTTTGACTAGAGATATGTATTGTTGTTTATCAATTAATACTGTTACATTGCCTTTATCAGATTTAGTAACTAAAATATTTGGATGTTCTTTTAAAAAAAATTGTTTTATAAAAGAGATTATTGATAAAATGATCTAAATGTTTATTAGAGTGTAAATAATTAGTAATGATATTTGTAAGTTTAGCTCTAAATTAATTATTTTTATTAATATTAAATCCATAGATAATATGTTCAATGTCTGATAGTAATTTAGGGATTGAAATATCTTTTATATTTGGAGGAACACAAAATTTAAAACCTAACGCTAAAACGTTTTTTATATCATCTGGAATGTATTCACGGTAAGATTTTTAATCCATGTATCTTAGATTTAATTTTATTACTGATTTCATTTTTTAATTTGTTAATTTTATCAATATTGTTTCTTCTTTTTTAGATACAATAATAATTAAACAAAACAATAATATTCAAATTACCGATTGGTATTTAAAACCTGTCCACTTTGAAAGATATTTAAATTATTTTTCTTATCATAGTAATAAAATGAAAATGAATTTAGTTTTAGCTTTAAAAAATGTTAAGTCGATTGGTAATTTCTATTCAAAATTAAAAGATAAAACTATTGCTTTAAATTACTCAAATTTAGTATATTCAATTCATGTAATAATTGTGATAAAAAGTATATTGACAAACGTGACAAAATCTAAAAATTAGAATTTCTGGATATAAAAGTGACATAAAACCTCAAAAACACCTCTGCTTTATCTGAACATGCATATATTTATTACTGGTCACACACCAAACTTTAATGAAATTAAAATTCTCCATAAAGAAACAAATTTAAATAAAAGTTTATTTTTAGAAATGGTCGAAATAAATAAAACAAATTCTATGAATAAGAGAACTGAAATTGATGATTTAAGCTCAATTTATTCTTATATTTTATCACTAAATAATCGATAATTTTATACCAATACACCTTGCCATTATTACTAAAATTAACATCAAATATCAAGTATTCCTTTAACATCTTGAAAATTATTTATTTTGAAACAAAGTAGATTGACTTTGACATTTTATGTACTTCTATAAGATATTCTAATATTTTACCAATTTTTTACAATATTTTAAAAATGTTATAATTGCCAAAATTGAATTCAACTAGTTTTGATTGTAAGTTGCCACAAAATTATTATATATTGTAAATTAGTATATAAAATAATTTTTAGCCCTGACGAAGATCACGATATACTGACCGAAGCTTGGACGCAAAACAAATAATCTATCGTGATCCTATGAATAGATATTTTACCTAGTTATTTTTTATTTATTTATTCATCTATCCAATCATAAATAGGTACAATAAAACATATTACAAATAAAAATTTGGAGACAGCCGTTCCTGAAACAGATTTACCGCTCCTATGACTCTCGACATCGGTCCATTCCCCCCGTAATTAAATGAGTGAATGGGGACACTTGAACTGATAAACCACGGAAGAAGCTGAGATCTGCACATGTTCTTCCATCTACCAGGGTCTGCAAACACAACCGAGAATTACGTCGCACATTCACGTGTGTCCAGACAAGACTTAGGTTGATTACTATTTATAGCATAATCAGAGACAATGAAGAGACGCGAAACTCAATGTTAATAAATCGTCCGAGAGAGAAAGCTGCCATGCCTTCTTTGTCTGTACTCAGGGCAAGTGATCACAGATGGCGCACGAGGCAGACGCTGTCATTTGTCCGCCAAATTCAAATTAACCATCTTTTCTTTTGTTTCTATATTTCTTCAAAATTTGGAGGTTCAATTAAATAAATACTCCCATATAGCTCAAATTGTTATTTATTTGGTTTTGATATATTTTTCTTACAGGCAATACGTCACTAAAAGAAATAACATTGTAAAACTGAAAGGCCGAATAGACTATGAATCTTTCTTATCATTTATTAAATTTAATATATATTTATTATCATTATTAGTTGTAAAGGCTTTCAATTATTGATTAAGTGGATTTGACAGAAATTTAATTAAATTGCATTAATGCAACTTTCGATTATTACTTCTGGGTAATCTTCCTTTAAGAAATGAAAGCAAAAACAATCGAAAGTGGCATAAGTTCATCTGAATGACAAATGCAAATAATGTAAGGACAAAGACGTTGCAGATTCACACTTCAACACAAACCATTTCACTATTATCTTAAATTGTCTGTTAAAAAGCACAAATTAAATAATATACACTGTAATCACTAATAAAAGTCAATAATTTACGTAAACAGAATTTAGGGTTATGTGAGTCACCTAATATATTGAAAAGATAATTTTAAACGATGGTTCCCTTTCCGAATCGACATATCCTGGTTAAATATTTGAAACATGTCTTATCCTTTAGTCGTAAATAGGGCATATGAGACAACAACGTATCAGCAATTTTTTTACTAGGCATACCTATTGAAGAACACCAATATTAATACTGATATTAAATGATCAATAGCACTAAATTTTATGTGATAAGCATGATCTTACCCTCTTATGAACAACAATGGATCTTCCTAATATGCTTCTTGGTCCGAAAAGTGGCAGCATGGTATCATTATAGACATTCTTATAAATAGTGGCATTCACTAGATTGCCAAATTTTCCGCTTAAATCTCCCATTTCATATTGATCGGGTGTACCATGATATCCAGTCGGAGAAGAAGTAGGGTCTACGTTCAGTGGATTCCAATGCCCATAGAGGGTTGTTGGCTCACAGGGAAATTGGAGACTCTCTTCTACAGGAGTCTGCAAAGAACATTGGGATTACATTTCAATAAAACCAAACTTTGAGAGAAAAATTTTGAATATTTCACTGTTGACTAGGATATATAAAATATTTACTTTAATCGCTACGAAAGCGGTTATTTATAATGAATGGGCCCCAGAAAATTTATTAGGCTTCTTGATTTAGTATTTTTGTCCAATTTCAATGCGGTAAAGATGGCACAAAAAATAATAAAATTCAAACATTTCCTAATTATTATTATACAAATTCAGCTTATAAGAAATCATCAGAACAATTAACTGCATTTTAAATGTCATTTCCTGCCTATACTGACCACTGTTGAACAAAAGCCTCTCTCAAACTTTGCCACGTTTTCGATCTCGTGCAGATTGGATCCAGTTTCCTGCAATCCGTTTTATTCTGTCTGTCCAGCGTGTGGGTGGTCTGTCTCTACTTCTAAAGGCTTCGGATCTTAGTCGGCATTCTATAATCTTTTTCGTCCATCTACCTTCTTTCATTCTGGCCACGTGGCCTGCCCAGTTCCATTTCAGATGTAGAATAGTCTCGACGGCGTCTCGTACTCCTGTTTTGTTTCGTATGGTTCGATTTGGGATTTTGCCAGAGAGTCTAATTCCTAGCATTGCTCTTTCCATTTTTCGTTGCATCACCTGTATTTTGTGAGCATTCTTCTTCGTTAACGTTAGCGTTTTCGCGCCATATGTCAATACAGGGATGACGCACTGGTTGAAGACTTTTCTCTTGCCAAAAGCCGCCCATGTTAAACCTATCATTCGTCAAATCTCGTGTGTTTGGTTGTCTCGTCCAATGCTGATTTCGTGTCCTAGGTATTTATATACGTATCTTTGTTCTATACTTTCGTTTTTAATTTTTACTGTGTCATTTAGTACCAGATTTGTCATGAACTGTGTTTTTGTTCGATTTATTTTCAGCCCTATCTTGCTTGCCTCGTTCTTTAGCCTTTCTGGCATTTGCTGGGCTTCTTCAATATTATCTGATATCAACACTATGTCATTTGCGAAGCATATGTGATTTAGTCTTTCCTCCGTCTATGTTTATCCCTGTGTTTTCCTAATTTATTTTATTTAGCATACTCTGCAATAAAGCTACGAATAGTTTGGGAGCGAGCGCGTCTCCCTGTCTCAATCCTCTCTCGATTTTAAAGTTGTCTGTATATTGATTCCTCTGTAATTTTGACCTTAGCTGTTGCTGTCTTGTATATATATTTAATTGCTGCAAAGTAGCCATGGTCAATGCGGCACTCAGCTAGTGTTTCTAAGAGTTTCTGTTGATGTATGGAATCAAACGCCTTTTCGAAATCGACGAATGTTAATATGAGTGGTTTGTTGTACTCAACGCATTTTTCGATTAGAACATTAGTTGTTAACAAGTGGTCGTTTGTCCCATATCCCATATGAAAACCTGCCTGTTCTTTCGAAAGAAAGAACTCTAGTTTCCTAGTTAGACGGTTAGTGCTGATTTTTGTATACATTTTTGTGTATGTCACTAAGAAGACTTATTGGTCTGTAATTCGCAAGGTCTGTGTCGTCACCTTTTTTATGTAAAATGATAATTATGGCATTTTCCGATTGTGAGGGGGTCGTCTCTTCCAGGAGACGCTTTTAAGCCTTTTATGAGGCCTTGACCACCCGTCTTAATGGTTTCTATTACAATTCCGTCTTCGCCAGGAGCTTTGTTGTCTTTCATATCTTTTAGTACAGATGAGATTTCTTGTTCGGTTATCTCGGGGATATCTTCGAACCCCTATCTTCGTATAACTTTCGGCGGAATATTTACATTTGTTTTTGCCTCTTGTGATGAGTATAAGTCCTTATAAAAGGTTTCTACTGTTTTCATAATGTGGATTTTTGTTATTATTTTTCTTCCTTATTCTTGACCCTATGTATTGTTTTCTTTCCTTTCGCGCTTCTCCTCAACATGTAATAGTCCGATTTTGCCAGTGTCAAATATTTTTAAATTTCATTATACGCCGCATTTAGAAAAAAGGATGCTGTATTTTGCACTCTTCGGTTTATTAATTCAAAATTTATTGATTCGATTTGCTAACAATACGCTTGAAATTCCCGCGTTTCTTAATGTAAATTAACTATATTCTAAGTATGGGTTAACGATATATTTGTATTAGCATTTATAACACGTTGTGACTATATTTATTTTAGTTAATAAGCGAACCACATTGTTATTAGGATAGCTTGGCTTGATTTATATTACATTATCGTAGAACGGCCAGCGAACCGATTTATATTTTAAAAAATTCTGTTAATAAAACTCGCAAATACGCTGCATTTGACTCGTCGATTCATATTTTATTGTCGGTTGAAATATTTCATAACTTTTTAGAAACCCTTGGTTGCCGGACTCCAATCACCGGCCGATTATTTCTGAGATCGTTGGATCATTTTGGGCCCTCTGCTTCATATATTTATCTCTTCACACGGCACGCTGCAGTTTTTGTAGTGTTCGGTTGTTCGTTCCGAGTAATAGGGATGGGCTATCCTCCCATGATTGTCGCTCTCGATTTAGATTTTTAAAGCTTTATCATTTTCGTAGGAGTAATTCGTAGCATTTCTTGACAAACTTAATTTGAACTCATTAATTGTGGCTTTCGCCGTCATTTACCATCATAATAAACGAGAACTAAGTCGTTTATTATCTTAGAATTATTCCTTGCATCGAAATCACTTGGCATGTTTCAGTCCATTACTATTTCTTGCTGTTCTGACGCAGTTTTTTTAATCTCGTAGAAGGAGAAAGGCAAATTGACGGAAACGAATCGAGAGTTCTTCTAGTTATTATATGTATGTCCTATTTGAACCTCAGTATAATCAAGATCTAGCAGTAAGACATAAATGCCAAAATCTGAGAGTCTTATAAGCATCGAACTCATGGCTTGAGCATTCATAATTCAACGATAATAACTGCGACTAACTTGACTTGAGAATATTTTTTCTAAAACAGAGTTTAATCCAAAATACACTCGACGCGCGTTCATGTTAGCATCACCAGAAGATGATAAAAACTGTTTTAATCATCTCCTGATGGTGCTAACATAGTTAGCAAAATGCGCACGTAGAATGCAAAAATTCTGTTTCGGTATTGTGGATTAAAACTCTGTTTTAGAGCATTTTGCCGAAAGTTTCAATCCCAACTTAGTTAGAAATATTTGCTTACATGCCGTGTTTAAACTTCGCACAGCACCAACAGCAGTAAAATATTAATCATGGGTAAAGATTGTTCTGAACCCTTTCGATTATATTATAGCCAAAGCAGATAACTTGAAGGTACAATTTCACATCATCCTCGAATAAGAGAAACAGTGGTGTAACATTGTAGTTGCGGGCCTGTGTTCTGTTGAATAAAAAAAGCTGTAGCCTGAAAGCTCGCCAAAAAATCATAATGAGTTCGGCGAGAAGAGAGGCTTTCTGTTTGAGTGCAGTCCGAGACTCCACATTTAGTTTTGTGATTTAATTCCACCCATTCATTGGAGATATATTGTGGTTGCTCTTTGTGTATTGACACGACCGATTTTTCGGGATCTAAATACTGTACTAGGTAAGCATTTTCTCTGGAATTATTTTTCCCTATTGCTTGTGAAGCATGCGGACGACGCCATGACGCTAATGGTTTTTTTCCCTTATTTCTAGAGGCTTTCCACGTTCGCCGTATACGTATGCTAGTTTTTTTGTCTAACTTAATGATTTAATTGCTTTATCTGGGTTAACCTTTTTTGTGCATAGTCTGCCATTTGCTTTGCATTCCTTGAATTATCTTATCTACTCCATTTTATCAAATCTGAATTTTTATTTTAATGTAACTTGAGTTTTGATCATATGGGGAAGTTTATCTTTTCTTTTAGGGGTGACACATACCTATCTTTTTTATATTCAAGTTGTCTGTATCTCAGTATTTCTTTTATTTGCTGATGGTCATTGAAAATTTTTGGGAGAATTTGTTTTATAAAGAAAATATACTTATGCAAAGGGGGGCTATAGTTTTTTTTTTAATTAAAGTAAGTCTAATGCGTACTGGGTTATTTCAGGGTTTTACTAGCTGGCCACCACTTCAAATACCAGGCTACCACTTGTTCTACCAGGCTATAGAACCACCAGGCTACCACTTTCACTAGCGGGCTGCCAGTTCGATTACATGGCTACAAGTCCTGTCTCCGGGCCCTTTTTATTGGCGAGTCATCTGCTAGTTTCACCGTCAGGGCCAGTGCCCTAGCACAGAGTTCGACGGATCTAAGTGGTATCGTACAGAAGCTTAAGTTTATTTAACCATTTATTATTATTAATCGCTCTGAATTTTCTGTCTTTTTAATATAAATCAAGCATTGACAGTCGGGTTTTAAAACAGTTTCAATTATTTTATTCTTTTCATTCATTTACCGAGTAATATAACCGCTCTGAATTTTCTTTCTTTATAATATAAGTTAAGCATTGATAACCAAGCTTTCAATTGTTTTATTCTAATTTTATTCCTTTTATTAATTTATCGAGTCATTTGATTTAATTATTGTGGCCGTTCATTGCTACATATTATTATTGCTACATTTAAAATCGGTGCAGATATTAGAGCACGCATACCTAGATGTAATTAGCTTAGTTAACAATAAAGTCATCACTTCGGTTTGTAGTGTTTAGTGCATTTAGTTGTAGGGAATATAGTACCGCGTATTAACAACAGAATTGGTATCCGTACAATCACCATATTGTACCAATTATTAGTTAAATTTAATAGTCATTTGACATTATTTTGTCTTTAATTTACCATTTAACTCCAGATAAATTTTTGCTGTGTTTCCAAAAAAAAAAGAACCTAGTAGCAAATATATTGTTTCTTAAATTTTAGGATGTGTTTTCTTGTTAAGTTAAGGTTGAGTTAGTTGATTTAATACGTGGGCCTATCCATCCTGCACAACACCAGAGGAGCTTTTTCAGTTTAATTGGACAGAACTGGTGGCGCTCTAAGGACCCCACTACCCGGGCCGGGCATTTGCAATACCACTCTCCGGGACTAGGTTTCCATTTAATTAAAAATATTTACTTTTGACTTCAAGAAAACCGTGTTTCAGACTTTTCAACTTCTGTTTTCCTCTATAACATTTCTGATGTCTTCTATGTTCTTTTCCCTTTTGTGTTTCCTTATTTCTTTATTTATTCCCTTATTGATGTTCCTATATTCCTCTTTGGGCTTGTCGGTCATCTCCCTCCTCTGCTTCATTAGGAGCTTTGTTCTTTGATTTATTTTCTGATATTTCTTTTGTTTGTTGGGAAGCATTTTTCCACTGCCGTTTCCACACTGTTGATTATGTTTTCGTGGAGAGTGTCTACTGTCATATTGTCGTTGTATCCTAATAGGCTTGTTATATCATCTTCATATTCCTGTGTTGTTTCTGGTGTAACTATTCGTTGTTAAATATTTAATACATTTTATTCGATAATCAATGTCTCTTATCAATTCTGTATTTAGGGTTTATTTTCAAACTTTTAAATTATTATTTATATATTTATATTTTTATTATAACATTGTATTATTATGATAAGTTGGACTTGGTCCATAATAATAATCATTCTAATAATTATTGAATCCACACATCCATAATATCAGTTGGTATTGATAACACATGTTGTATCTTGTATCTGCAGTAAATAAACATAATATTTTGCTTTAACAAAATATACTAGTATGCAAAACCGAAAACCTATATAGACCATTACGATATATTTTAGCCACCAAGTAATTTACCCCATATCATAGCAAATAGCATAGCATAGCATTTGAATTATTAAAAATGAAATGGCACTGGGAGAAAAAATATAAAAAAGGTACTCCTTATAGGAACCTGTAGTTAATCTAATATACACAAGAAAACCATACCGGAGTATCTACGGCTTGACGATTACTTGCCTTGTCGCCAATTCACCCTGTATCACAAAAAGCCATTATGTCACAAAATAATATTAGCTTACTTACTTATAAGATTTATTTAAATATTAAACTGTGTGACATTGATATTTCTAAGTATAGTAGTCTGCTTATCTATCATCCTGCTGTTTTGCTTTATCGTTGTCACCTCAACGTTCAAGCCAGCAGTTGGTGGCACCCTTAGGGGTTGTTGGTAACCTAACTAACCTAACTTGGGACTGTGGTACTGCTTTTGTGTGTCTGCAAGATCATGATCTTTCCGTGGGATAACCCTTCAAAGACGCTGCGTTGTTTAGTTGCTTAAGCACATTGTTTATTCATTATGTTTTGTTTGGTGTATTGATAAAGTGGAGTTATGCAAACGCTTACAATACACATTTTCTTTAATTTTTAGTGTTTATTTAATGAAAATAAAAAATAATCATCATTAGCGAATAAACTTTTTAATAAGTGCTAAAAACACACTAAACTTTTATCTCTGTATTTCTCATCCTTCTACCTCTACGCATTTTTGAATTATGCCTCAGTTACTGCACCCATGTGAAAATCATCAATGTTTATCCATTCGACACAGAAGATATTTTATTGAACGTTTTTTCGACAAAGTGGTCAATAGTTTTGTATTTCTATCTGACCAATACTTCCAGAAATAGCTAAAACGATGGAATTCATTAAAAATAACTAATTTAGCCCCTTCAGTTAGTGGTATCTGCTCTTTTTCAAGATTTTTGATTGTTTGGCTTGCTTTTTTTAATAAAAGCTAAGTTATGCTCTAACGCATTTTTCTTAAAAACGACTTGACACTTTTTATTGATCAGCTGGTATTATCTGGAAATGTTTGTTCTACAAAAAAAATCATAAAATTATGCAAAGACGCATACAAACTGAAACAAAACACAAAAACCGTTAAAAAGCGAACAAGCACCAAGACCGTTTACCAGTTTCTTTTAGGTTTCTCAGCTTCATTAGAGTCACTAAACTAGCACTTGTGCTGTTTACAGCCTAGAGACAGAGCCGAAGCGTCTCTACTTTCCAAAAAATTGTACATACAGGTGGAGAAAAAGGCAAACATTTGTAAGATAAACATGAATCCACCACAACAATGTAGAACATATCTACAACTCGTTAATGCTTTTAATAACTGGGGTAAGCGTAATTTCCAGAAACCCGAATTTTATTAATAATATTAGTTAAAAAAAAATAAATAAAAAGGACAAGCACTCATGAACGAACCTCACGGTAGTCTTCTATATTTTTCACCTTAGAAATAATATTTGTTTCCAATAGGATCAAGAAGTAGCAAATTTTCTAAAGAAGTCATGTAAAATGTATATTTCATAAGTACTTACAATATGTACATGATATCCGCTTGCATCTTGTAAACCTTCAAAACTAACTTCAACGTTAGTTATATCGTATTCAGTTTGTTGAATGAATTCTATTTTTCCTTTCATTGATAATTCCCCGCCATTGGGAAACCAGTCTTTGGCAACGGCTTTTCTGCGATAGACCCCGCCAATTCTGTAAGATATAATAGATTAAAGACGCGTAGCATGTCAATTATGGGCTTAAATGTTAAATTATAAAGGCTATTTTGTGAAAAGCGTGCACAAATATCATTAAAAACAAGTTAAACTTTTGTTTTCAAAATATGTAATGATTTTAACGATTTTATTCGTAATAGATTCTAACATTCTAAATATCGACATTTACGACATGACTTATTATAGAAATGTCAAAGCAATTTTACTTATTTTGAGAAAAGTTCCTCCCCGGCTGAGAATTATTTTCTTTTGCGTCAAATATGAACACAGCGAAACCCGTAATATGTCAGGGAGCTGTTATAGTGATAAATAATATCTAAAATAAACTTGGCAGGCAGTGAAAATTAGAAAATATACTTTTTTCATATAAACTAAAAGCTACAGTTTCGCAATACAAAATTTTGGGTTGCTCCTCATGCAAAACAGTTTTATTATGAAAACCGTTAAAATATTTATAAATAAACAAACTGTTCACGTTGGTGCTAGAAATGTTCTTGCCAGAATTGATAGTACTAAATTTTAAAGTTATTGCAAAAGAAAATTCTAATTTATAATCTTCACACAAGATGTGAAATACATGATTTTTACACATAAAAATATAATATATTAAATTTATGTACTTTTATGTACTTAAGCCAATGAACCGAAAATCAAGATTTTACATAATTTTGGTTGTTCCGACTGAAGTGTATCTAATAATAATTGCATCTATTTTTTTAAGATCTCAATAGTGGCAATGCCGCTCAGCCAATTAGCCCCACTTAGCCATTAGAATGTGTCGATATGTATGTGGCCGGACTGTTAATATCAATATCTCTAACTATAGGCTGTATATTAAAAGCAAGATGAAGAAAGAAAGTTACGATTACTACCATTGCGTTGCATAATAATAGCGATAAAGCGCGCTTAAGTGAAACGTTAGCCAGTTTTTATATGTTTTGTACCACTTGTGCGGCCTTGTCAACTCTCCAAGAAATTATTCCATCATCTGATTTATTTTACTTCCGACTTTTTCATGAAGTTTGTAAAACACTAATTGCTAAGTTTATCACACTTTAGTTGACGTTTTTATTGATATGTAAGAGCGATCAAGCAAGGTTACCAGGTTATTTTAATTTTCATTGTGTCATGTGTGATTTTCATTGACATCATAAATTTAAGTTGTATTTCATTACTACTGGGAAAAGTGACAAAAGGATAATATTATCACGGCTATCACCATCCGAATGTTTTTGTGCTACCCTATAGAACGGGCCTTGCCGCGTCTACGTATGAGTCATCGCCGGCCGCAAAGATTCAGGAACTGTGGAATTCTCTAGATGCCTTGGTCGAGAATCATATAGAGTGGCCTCGCTTCTTCCCGAGTATTCGTGATAGATTTTAGATTGTATATAAATAGCGGCGAGTTGCAGTTAGTTAATAATTGACTTCAGAATTGTAAAGATCTAATAGTTGCAAAGTTATAAGAGTAATTTATTATCTTTAATTGTATAGAGTGATAAAGAATAAAGAGAGTATTAGTTGAAAATAGTAAAAGTTGTGATTTCGTTCAGAACCCACGGGAAAAACGTAACAATATATATTTAGCAGATTTCTAAATTCGTTAAAAATATGGATGCCTGAGGATTTATAATACTTTTGATAATGCCAAGAGGGACGAAAAAAATAGCTTACTAGCCTAGAAAGGTTTGCTAAATTTTGTAACCCAATGAAACATCTTGATATGAGCAGCACATATTCTTCAAAAGTGAGTAGTTGCAGAGAGAAATCATGGAACAGTTCATAATAGCGTTATGTCAGCTTCTGAGTTTAAGGAGCGAGATCTTATTCGAGATATACTAGTATTGGGCGTAGGGTATTCGCGTATCCAAGAATTTTTTCAAATAACCCAATTTGGAACTTAGTGAATCTATATCCGAGCTCGTCTGGAAGCAAGTTTATCCAGTGCAGAACCTCTTGAACCATCCAATCCTGGCATGGGATAATACGCACAGATAAAATCTGGTTAAGTCGGGACTGGACACTTACCTAGACACTCTGGTGGATCAAGAGGACATTTCTCCGGCCAATGTACGTAGTTGAATTTCTAGGTAACCTTAATGGTTTATCTTACAGATTACATATGAGAGTTTGCTATTGTTTATGATACCTACAATTTTGGAAGATATCCATATTTAAATTTACCATTACCACGTTGCATTGCGCCGGTAATATTTCAAAGTATGTATGAACTTTTAGAAGGCCTCTCTGCCGTTGTGGGATATTTTGACATTTAAGTTTTTGAAAAAAAAACATTAGAAGGTATAATGAAAATCTTATGCGGTCTTAGAATAAATGAAAACTAATGAATTAACTTTAAATGGTGATAAACATATTTTTTCAAATATACGATTTCCAAAACTGGTTATTAGTGGAAGCGACATATATCCAGATGAGAGCCAGACGTAAGCAACTATGAAATGTCTATGAGAAAATCTGCACAATAACTTCAAAGATTTTTCGGGATGACAGTATATCTAGCAAAATGTTGGCTAGACCTATCAAAGGAAACAAATGTCCTAAAAAAATTATTAAGAGAAAAAAAATAGTGGCAAGAACTACAATGGAAAATAACTGCTTTAGTCGGCTCAAAGAGTGAATGTCAAAAACTATTACTTGGTCTTATTTTAATCCTCAAGATTGATTAGGCATTGTTATTATGCAAGAGTCGATCGACTGATTTTGCTAGTGTTTCACTACTGCCAAATCAGCAACCAATAGCTAATATTGAAACGAAACTATTAACTCTACTGTTCCATTATGAACACTTTAATGATCGTAGACCACTTCTCGTACTATTAAAGACACCAATGGAGAAATGCCTTCGCAAATTAAAAGACTATAAATTCATCTTCATTTGTATTAAATTATGTTCCTGTAAAAAAATAGTTGTTCCGGATATCCTCAGTCGTGAACTCATTGGACTATTTGAACACTAATTTGAAGGTTTCCTAAATTATGGCAACTAGACCCGAAAATGAAAAACTACATGATTCCATTTAAAATGACAATATTTTACAAACAATAAAAATGTTTGCGTTGGAATAAACACAAAAACAGCCGATCAGACGACAGAAGTATTATTAGTCACTAAAAATAATGCATTTATTTTATAACAAAAGCATAATTATTATACCTACTGCTCTTACATAAACGTTAGCTTAAGAGTCTGTTGACTGCTCATGTGGTTTATCTAAAACTGGAAAACTATTACTAGGTTGTTCGATTTGCCAGTTGTACTTAACAGCTAATCAAAGAGAGAGAGCCACTTATTGCGTATGAAGAACACATTTTGTTGTGGCAGAAAATGGGCGATGGCTTTAAATTCTTGGCACCACAGATTTTGCTGTGGTAGTAAGAATTTCACCAGCAAATTTGCAGCGGTGAATAAACTGTCAAGCAATACCGCTTAAACTGTCATCTCGACCCTTAAAAATGTTTTCTGAATTAAGGGGTCTCCGCATCAAACATTTTCAGATAATTGACCATTCTAATGAATTTGGAAGTATTGCTAAAAATACGAAATTTAAGCATGGACATCAATTATTCGCATGACTCAAATTGTAAAGGGACTTTTAACCAAGTTCATTGAAGACAGAGAGGATCCACTTTTAGCACTTAATTATAATAATTAAGTTTATATTCGTCAAGCCAATTGCTACTGGGCAAAAAGGTTAGAAGTGTACTATTTGTATTACTCTTAGAAAATCGTAAAAAAGGCAGATGCAATATGATTCTGAAATGAAACCATTAAGGTAACTATATCTAAATCGGAACCACATAGTTCACGAAAAGACACGCTAATGGAAGCTTAGAACTATTACAGATAAATCGGGCCCAAATGATTACAACCTCAATGGTGGAGCTTATTACAGAAGTAATGGATACTAGGGTCAGACGAGGTAAATATCAGACACTTTTCATAACGTTTGAGTCTACATCCCAAATCAAAAACCTTAAAAATTAAGTATTTACAAAATTAACTGTAATAGGTGCCAGTACATACAATACTAGTGTAAAAAGTAATAATTTTGATGATTTAATTTTTTTTTTAAACAAAAACTGTGTCTTCATAAAAATTTAAAAATGAGATAGCACGAAGGCAAATATAAGACACGATGATAGTTTAGTTACTCTAAGGATTAGGGATTTGCAATGGTAATAGTGAGACAAAGCATCTCAAAATAAAGACACTTTTTTATTATTATTTTTATTTTAACTTTGAAAAGTACGAAAATTAAATAATTACCTAATAACAATATTGTCTCATATTTGAAAATACAAATGTATTTTCAAACCAACCAACTAAAGTAAATTTTAAAAGTTATCTAACTTAAAACAGATGCTTAGCAAAAATGGTAAGTTAACCATAATTTTTTGGAAAAAAATTTGGCAGTAAGTAAACTAAATTATATAGGTATTAATATTCATTGACATCAACTGGATTTTTAAAAGCATACTTTACCCTTGTGCCTGAGATAAATTATACTTGGAGTATGCAACTTGCCTATAACAGAACTAAAATTAATAGAAGAAATGTCATATTCTTTGGTTTTGAAAATTGTATATGATGTATCAATTGCGCTCAGGGTCATTACAGTAATATTTTGTGTGATACACACGTATTTATATGTGGATGTATTCCTTATTCCTTCCTTAAATTCTGCTAGTAGAAAATCACCGACTTTCAGTTCTCCAATCGTTTCCACTGTATAAATCTCTGTAGTTTCATAACTAGGCGCAGTAAAATCATCTCCTCCATCGCTTTCACCATTTGCTTCCCATGATGCGTTAGACCCATCGGAAGAATCGATTATTGACTCGTAATTAATTTTGGTTTCAGTTTTTCTTTTGTCATTTCCATTTTTTGTTTCTTTTTTTCTACTTTTTTTTTCTATAGCACGTTTCTGATATGTCTTTGATTTACTACTTTCTAAAAACTCATCTGACGTCACAACTTTGGCCAGGAACAGCGGGGACTACTTTCAGTGCTTTGAAGACGTTTTGCTTTACAGAAAGTTGCAGTGTTTTGATGCTTATTAACATTTGAAGGACCAGTTTGGGGGCCAGATGCTAAAGGGCCACATCGAGGGCCATGTAATACATTTGCAGAGCCAGATACCTCAGGTGTCTCAGTTTTGCCATCTTGTGTGTCTCACATTTGCATTTTGTTTCGTCTCATATTTGCCTCTTCACTTTATCGGATTCTGTAGGCGTCTCCTTCAAGGTTTTAGAGCAGTTCTTCTGCAAGCCACTACGGGACACCACTAGTAACGAAATCCAATGCTTAAATCAAGTTTAAGCACATAAACGAAAGATGGAGGCACAAAAGTTTAAGCCAGAAATATAAAAGTTTTTCAGCCTTTTTATACATGGTATCAAATAATTATTTATTATAAAAAAAAAATAAGGGGCAAGCAGTTAAAAATTTTGAAACATAGTAAGATAATGGTGACAAATATTGCTTGAAAATACAAAAAGGACGATTTTATAGTGGTGTCTTTGTTTGCCTAAAACTTTTTCTGTCTCATTATTGCCTCGACTGACCCTATATGAGACTCCTTTAGGACCGCTTTACAGTTTGGTTAGGCCACCTCATAGACTTAATTTATAAAAACACAATACGAATCTATGGTTTTTCTTAATGTGCATTAACGTTATTGTCCACTTTGCGTATTTCAAAAAGCAAACAAATGCTGTTTCCTGGTGTCACGTTTTTAACAATATGTATTGTGTCTAATTATTTTTAAGATTTGAATAGTGGCAACGCCTTTCAGGCAGTTAGTCTCAGTAAGCCATCGAACGTGTTGTTGATATATAAATAAGTTTAAATCTTATTACTTATAACTCTCCCGTTGCATATCAAATGCTAAGAAACCTAGAAGAAGAAATGCATGTTTATTACCATTACAACAAATACTAAACCCATTTGTCTAATTTAAAATTATTGCTTTCATACTTTTCTGTAAAGCATAAGACAAGTCTACGTCCATCATTTTTAAAAGATTATCGCTCAAAACCAAAATAGAATATCTAATATAATAAAAGGTTTTTGTTCTCTGAATGACAGCTTGCGACCTTTATTTTTGATTTAATTCATACTGTCCAGAACTTCAGAAAATTAACAATATAATAATAATAATAATAATAATCTTTATTTGAAAGTATGCAGGCATACAATTAAATAGTGTCACAAAAGAAATGTCAACCTAATAAATAAATACAAAATACGTCAGCGGTTTTCTAAATAACTATAGTATTTATCAATACTGTAAGGTTCAATTTCTAAGAACAAGTTAAAAAATTTTTTTCATTTTCTTAATATTATCTATGCTTTTAATATCATTTGGTAAGCTATTGCACAGCTTACTACAGTGGTAATATCAAAGATTAAATCCTTGGGTAATATGCACCCTTTTCAGTCATAGTCAATCTGTGCCTTGGAAATGTAAAGTTCAGTGTTCTTGTGGGACATACCTGTTGCGATTGACTGTTCACAAAATAATGTATGTTCTTATAAAAAAAGAGTACACATTCTTGTATGAAAATTGCAGATACAGGCAAAAATCTGTTTGCTTTAAACTTTCCTCTACAAGATGCCCCAAAGGCCAAATTCAAGATAATTCTAACTCTTTTATGACAAACGAAAATCCTTCCTATATCTCTGTAATTCCCAAAGATAATAATCTCGTACCTGATACGTGATTCAAAATTTGCATAGTAAAGCATTTTTTTGGTTTCCAACCCAACATACCTACATAAGATTCTAAGACTATAACACACCTTATTCAGCTTCTCAACGACATGATCCACGTGACATTCCCAAGATAACATACTATCTAAAAACATCCCCAAAAACTTCGTATACTCTTTCAAGACAATATCACAGTTATTTATTTGCATACTTTCAGCTCGTTCGACTCTAGATCCGTTCGTTTTAAACATAGTTATACCAAGTCTTTGAGTTGTTTATAACAAGTCTATTTTTGGCAAACCATTCGTTTGCTCCCATCATAAACATGCGAACATTCTGGTCAAGGGTGGTTAGGTCCGAATTGCTGAGTAAAACATTAGTATGCATAGTTTGTGATCTTGCATTTATCGTTTAGTAGGTTTAGTTTAGTGATATTGTTTATGTAGACAATAAATTAAATAGGTC
>MU185814.1:19414-37491 GCA_016904865.1 Pissodes strobi | reverse complement strand
TATATGATCACTGCTCATTTACCAAACGTTGATCAATAAAATATACTGACTCCCAATTAACCTGTTGAAGGGAATTTTTAAATTTTGCTTTATTTTCTTTATTAAATATTCTTTTCTCGATAAACTGAGGGTTTGATTTTTTAATTTGCAATATTAACTTTTGAACAGTGTGATCGGAAATCAGCGAGTGTAAAATTTGGGATGCCATGTTACCATAAAAATTTGTTAATATATTATCAAAACATGTTTTACTTGTGCCCGTAATTCGTGTATACTCAGTAACAGTGTGTTTAAAATATTAAAAGAATTTATTACTGATATAAGGTCCGCGGCTCTGTTCGAAGAAGCTAAAAAATCTATGTTAAAGTCTCCACAAATAATAATTAAGTAATTAAGATTTTTGGTACAAATAACTAATAATTGCTCTATTTTGTTTAAGAATGATACATAGTCACCATTTGTGATATAGAGAAACAACAATAATTTTCTTACTCTTTATGCTGACCTCACATCCACAACACTCAAAATTATATTCCTCACTTATACTGTTGATGTCTCACTTTGTATTTCAAATCTTTTTTTAAATATATCGCACTTCCTCCATGTCTGTTTTTCAATTTTCTACAAAAATTCTTCTTCACTCTATCCTTTTTCAATACTTGTTATGATAAACATGGGATCTGTGTTTCCCAAATTCTTTACAGATATTTCGGTTTGATTTCGTAATGCTTGTGCCAATTTGCTTTGTTTACTTTTGCTATGACTTTGAATGATCACTGACCCACTCTGCAAAGGGATTATATTTTTAAAGCCACCATGAACATCCTTGTCAGTAACATTTTCTCAATTTTTTTTTTAAGTTTCTTTGGGATCCGTGACATCTGAGACTGATTAATGATTCAAGTTTTTTCGTTGTGCTGGGAGGTGTAGTTCATGGTGTTGTTTGACTGATATTTTTGAGTTGGAGGCGCTAGGTTTTTGAGCTGTGTGGCATAGGTTTTTTCACACTTTTCTGGACACTGTTGACTTGTAGCTAGTTCGACGTTGAGTTCCGCATTTTGTCTCTCAAGTTGTCCTATTTGGTAGGCCATACGAGTTAACTGTTTATGTATAATACAAGTTGCATTCCTTAGAATTACTTGATTGTTTTTTGTAGCTGTTGGCTCACCAACAAACTCTTGTACATCATGTATTTTATCTAAGGCCTCCATAACAGATTCTATCATTGAACTGGTATTTTCTTCTTCATTTTGTTTAACATTTGGAATATTTTGTTCTAAAATTGTATTATTACAACTTTTTATATCTCCGCTGCATGACTGACTTCTAGCTTTTTTTTTGTACATGATCACTGTCGTCTCTAGGTGGTGTTCTTTCCAAAACTTTCTTTGGATTAAAAATCCCTTTATTCGGTGGCTTAAGAGGACCCATATTTCAAATATTCTTTAGTCCGAGCCTGCTCTATGTTATTAAAATATTAGATAAAATAAAATAATAAAGATACATTTATTTACTTTTTGTATGTACCACAAATTAAATCGCATTCTAACACACACTGTGGTACAAGAGCATGTTTGCCATATTTCCTTATTAATCAGTGAATTTAACTTTCAAGTAGGTATATTTTGTTTGTAAATACCACTTACTATTTAAAATTTATTGAATCATGTTATATTTGTTATTCTATAAATACCTAATTTAAATCTACGTTAGTTAACAAAAAAAAACATACGTAATTACCTACTTTAGAATTTTAAATATTGTCATCAAGCATGCGAGGAATTTCTATAAATAAAAGTGGCAATGCCGCGTGGCTGCCTCCTCTACTTCGGCTACGTCTCGTCTACTTTCGGCCGCTTCCGGCCGAAGGTCAACATAGCGTAGTAATCGTAGTAAAACGGCATGTTTTAAATCTATTACTATCGGGTAGTGTTCTTTAGTGCTTTGTAAGATTTTTGAGGCAAATCAGTGTTTAATACTTTATCATGGTTCATCATTGTAGAGGTTGCAAGAAAACAAGTCGGAATTTTCCAAAACTTTTGTTTCATGGGTGAGTATTAAATGTCATTTCATTGACGTCCCTCGGGGACCATACAAAGCAATAAAATAATGCATGTGTTTCTAGTTCAGGTATAAGTAGATGACAATTAGCTTCTAATAACGCTTTACAAGTTTATTATATCTGCAAATCAAAAATGAAACTAATCTGGCATAACTGATATTTTCGTCTACACGAGTCCTACCGCCTGACGAGTCCAGCCCAGTCGCTTGTACGCGCATTATAAACACACTTCTGAAAACTGAATGGTATATTTGCTTATAAATACTTTTAAAACCTTGCCATCTACTTTTTCTGGACTGGTTTGTGGACCAATAAATATGAAGATGTCCCGTTAAATTGCCATGGAACCGAATTAATAAAATTAGTGTTAACAAATTATTTTAAAATCAGAATACATTATGAAACTTAAAAAGCTTGAATCTTCTCAGAAAACAAGGTTTACTTACAAAAGCTATATTATTTAGAAATGAATACACTTTTGTGTACTTACTAGTTATTCAACTAGATTATTTAAATAAGCGTTGTATACTTAAAATGAAATTTTATGACTTAAAAACTTTTGCTGTGTTCCTACTCGATTTTTCAATATTTTAATGCTTTCTGCATACAATATTAAGATTTCTACTTTTCTAGGGTACTCGTAGAAAAAGCATTGTTCCTAGCACTTGCGCAAAGTGTCTTTCCCGCACTTAAAGCATATCCGAACTCCGCTTCGCGTCGTTCGTCTAACTGCTATAGCGTGCGGGAAAGTATCACTTTGCGCACTTGTTAGGAAAATAACTATAATATATAATTAGCTATAACATTACTGTACTTAATATTTTTACCCTGTTCCGATTAGTTTTAGCCCGTTTTGGTGCATTTGGTTATTTTTAGTCATTTTCGGTTAGTTGTTCAAACAACTTTCGGTTAGTTTCAGTTAGTTCAAATTTATTTTAGCCATTTGAACAGACACCAATACGTTATAATCAAATTTAAGATTTTTGGTTAGTCAACTTTCGGTTACTTTCAATTAGTTCCAATTTATTTTAGTCATTTGAACTGGTTCCGGTCCGTTATCACCAATTTAAATGTTTTTGTCTAATTTTAGTTAATCGCTAAAATTCG
This sequence comes from Pissodes strobi, assembly GCA_016904865.1. Lineage (NCBI taxonomy): Eukaryota > Metazoa > Arthropoda > Insecta > Coleoptera > Curculionidae > Pissodes > Pissodes strobi. Next base: position 34,322 of record MU185814.1, on the reverse strand, counting down.
ATTAATTTGGGTTAGTTTCGAGGTACTTTAATATTTTTAATGTTCCGATACGTTTTGGCCCTTCTTGGTGCTTTTGGTTACTTTTAATTAGTTTAGGTTAGTCGTTCAATCAACCACCGGTAGAGTTCATATAGTTTTAATATATATTAGTCATTTAAACCGGTTCGTTCCGGTTTATGCAATTTTAATGTTTTTGGTTAGTCGCCAAAATTGGGTTAATTTGGGTTAGTTTTAATTTACTTTAACATTTTTAATCTGTTCTGATAACTTTTAGCCCGTTTGGTATATTTATTCACTTTTGGTTAGTTTTGGTTAGTCATTTAACCAAATTTCGATTACCTACTTTCAGTTAGTTCCAATTTTTTTAGTAATTTGAACTAGTGCCGACACGTTATTATAACCAATTTAAATGCGAGTTTAAAAGTTTTTGGTTAACTTTAGTTAGTCGCCAAAATACGTTTTAGCCCTTTTTTGGTGTTTTAGTTACTTTTAGTTAGTTATTCCAATTTATTTAAGAACCGATTCCGGTACGTTATTATAACCAATTTAAATGTATTTGTTTCATGTTAGCTAGTCACCAATATTCGGTTATTTTGGTTAGTTTCAACTTAATTTAATATTTTTAATGTTTCGATACGTTTTAGCTCTTTTTGGTGCTTTTGGTTAGCTTTGGGTTAGTCGTTCAATCAACATTCGAGAAATATCAGTTGGTTTTAATATATTTCAGCCATTTGATCCGGTGCCGGTACGCTATAAGCAATTTTAACGTTTTTGGTTACTTCTGGTTAATAGGCAAATTCGGTTAATTTGGGTTAGTTTTAATTTACTTTAACATTTTTAATGTGTTCTGATAGGTTTTAGCCCGTTTGGCTTCTTTTAGTTAGTTTTGGTTATAGTCATTCAATCAACTTTCGGTTACTTTGAGTTAGTTCCAACTTATTTTAATCATTTGGACCGGTTCCGATACCTTAATTATGACCAATTTTAATGTTTTTGGTTAGTGTTGGTTAGTCGCCAAAATTCAGTTTATTTAGGTTAGTTTTAACTTACTTGTATATTTTTAATCTGTTCCTATACGTTTTAGCCCGTTTTGGTGTTTTTTGTTACTTTTGGTTAGCCATTCAAAAAACTTTCGGTTACTTTCAGTCAGTTCCAATTTATTTTAGTCATTTAAACCTGTTTTCATACGTTCCATACGTCAATTCTGTGGCTGCGCGTGCCAGAGTTTTGGTGTTCGAAATTGTCGCTACCTTTTTTTCATACCTACCAGTTTTGATACCCAATCAGTCTGAGCAAAAAAATTCGAGGTATGTTGATGGAACTTTATTGACTTTTAATCTTTTATAACTAAATATCCCTTTAAAATATTAATAAAGACTCTTCAATACATTTAAATAGCATTCCTACTCAAGACAATCAAATTTATATTATGTGCTAAAAAATTCGTTTCCAAATTTGAAAATTGTCGTTTTCAATTCCCGATATTTCAATATCAAGATTTAATTTAAGAATCGAACTCTATAAACTACCCACAAATTCCCATATTTAGTTTTCGATTACGCAAATCGATTGAATTTTGGTGAATGGAAAAATATTAGGAAACATAAAAATGCTGCGCCTATGTTTGTTTACCCACTAGCCACTTTCTGTACCACAGTTTCATTGATAAATACGCATGTCACAGTCTGTGGTTTACGATGAAGATTTCTAGAAAACTATGAATGACAGACTTTGTCTTTTTAAGTAAGTAGTCTTAGATTAAAATATTAAATTCGCACTTTTTATCACTTATCAGTAAATACCGGAACCGATAATATCGGAAGATACCATCGATTTCAAACACGTTAAACTGTTTATTATTTTTTAATTACTTTTACAAACTACAACTAAACTATTTATATACCTATTTTACACGACGATTAAAAAACCTGTGTTTTTCATTTTTCGATTTAAAAAACGGTAGTTTTGCGGAAAAAATAAAATAAAATATTAAATTCGCACTTTCTATCACTTATCAGTAAATACCGGAACCGATAATATCGGAAGATACCATCGATTTCAAACACGTTAAACTGTTTATTATTTTTTAATTACTTTTACAAACTACAACTAAACTATTTATATACCTATTTTACACGACGATTAAAAAACCTGTGTTTTTCTTTTTTCGATTTAAAAAACGGTAGTTTTGCGGAGAAAAATTTGCAGAGCAAACAAATACACGTCTTTACTAATCAGAACACACAAAACATATCTACCATACGCCGTTGGCGTTTCTTTTGGCATTTTGGAGATCTTCATTTTTTCTGTATCGAAAATAGTTTTACTCTGAAATTGGTGTTACATATTATTCAAAATTACTCGTTGAGTAATATAAACTTAAATACGAATACATTTTAATTATAAGCTAAGCATCTTACCGCGAACATGCTAATCTCTCTCCCCTAGCTTTTGGACCATGATCATCATACAGCACAAAACTTTTTCCTACAATACTGTGAGTACCAGTCAAAGGCAACAGAGTGTCAGTCCAAATCCTTCGGGAAATTCTATCGCTGTCGGCTATCTTCCCTGAAATGTCGAGAGTGCCTTGACGCGTTGAAAGATCTCCGACTCTACAAAGACCAATAGCATCTATATGGCACTGCTCTACTTGTGAAGTATTATCATAGTCGATCTAAAAATAAGTATATTAGTTTAAAACATTACACAATTACCACGACTCTTTTTGCGTATGTTCAGAAAGTTGCTGTTCCTGATTTCTCGAAAACGTGCAGAGCTAGACACAAGTTTAGATATATTCAGGGGTCCTACAGTGTTGTCAATGCAAACCATTGTTTTTAACTAATTTATTATTGATATAGTGTGGCTGATCAAGTAACTTACTGGTGACCTGACGATCAACGGGGACATTAACCATCCCACAGATAGGAAGCATTTGCTGGTGTTTTATATGGCCATACTGAATCAAGTGAGTTAAGTCTAATTATTAAAAGTCATTCTGTATATCTTTTGGTAAGAAGCCAAATAGCGATTGTTTGAGTTAACTACAGAGATTCGAGACTTGCCTGTGCTGACGGAGAGAGAACTTACTATGGTGGTCATATTACATACGTAGTATAACTTGCGTTCAGGAATATCTCGTAACACATTCGGAAAGCACATTTACAACACTTATAAGCATATTCAAGGATAGTAGTGAAATCTGCATTGTTTCAAAAACTAAAAGGATGATACTGCAAAGTATTGTACCACTTTGCGGTTTCATGATGTAATTTTAATTTTAATGCACAACTAAAACCTCACAAGACTTGAGAAAAGTTTATTCACCTTATATGGATTAAATACATCTCCAGCACTTATGCACCTATTTTGCCAATCATAAAAATCCTTTCCGGGTGGTGTTTCATGTATTGCCCACCTGTGCTCTGCTGAATTATTCAATTGGGCACCGTCTGCGTGAACCAAATATTCTATCATTACAGTTGTGTCAGTCCAAGGTTCATCCTTTATCTGTAAGGTAATTTTAAGATAATTAAAATGTATAAAAAACAAAGATTGGTATTGAAAGTCATATTTATGCTACACTCATTCCAAGAAATGCAGTATCTAGTGCGCATATCGCAAATAGTTAGGTCTCTGCTTTCCTCTTCATGCCAGTAGTTTATATAGATATATTCGCCACTGTAAAAGTTTGTATCGTACCATCTATCATTAATTGATTCGAGAAACGCTAAAAAGTCCATGAATTCATCGGGTGTGAACCTAATATCCGGATTATGTCTAATAGGTTAATCATTTCAAAACTAGAAAACGGCGAGAGGCAATTTGAGTATGCAGCTTTTAGACGGCTTAGACAGGCCAAAGAAACAGGTCTGTATACTGCTTTTTAGACAGGTTAGACAGCTTTTTAGACAGGTCATGGCTGAAGGGCAGTTTTATTTACCTGAGGGTTTGTTTTTTTTACCTGAGGGGTTGTTTTTTACCCGAGGGGCTGTTCCTAAATGAGGGGTTGTTGTCTAGGCTTTTCATTCAAAAATCAAGCCCTCGATAGTAGGGTGTAGATTAAAACAAATTTTGACTTTCCCTCCCACTTCGGTGTCACAAGCTGATTTTTTCAGGGATGAAAGTACATGATAAGATATCTCTTATTCCGGAGGTAATACAAAATTAGACTGTGCAAAAGGGCACTATCATCGAAAATCAAGATATTGATACCACCGTATAGAGAAAGAAATACTTATTTTTTTGGTCCAATGCGCAATAAGATCTTTGTAGGAAGTATTTTTTTTATAATTATTTTAAAAAAATCATTTGCATTAGGATCTTTGTAGGAAGTATTTTTTTATAATTATTTTTAATCATTTGCATTAGCTCTTATGGCCAAAAAAAATTTTAAACGTTAATATCTCGGTTTCAACCGTGCAAAAATTTAATTAAATAGTCGTCTTTTTAAAATATAACTCTCATTTAATGAAAAAACAAGGCCCAAATGAAAAAAATATATTCTTTATAAAAGTTTCGCTTATGTATTGACAAGGCAACAGTGTAGGCCCCAAATTTTTTGCTTTTAAATTAACAATCTAATAGTAAAAAAACAATTAGTGATGTCATGGTTGTACGGGAGAGCAAGCATTGAGTCATTGACCGTCGAATATCTCGACTCGCTTGCATCTCTCTCAGTATGGAATCGGTTTCACTTTCGTACATTATTTTCTATAGGGATTATTGATTTATCCGCTATGAAGTCGAATAATGTTTTATAGGGTATATTACTTCATTCTAATTTTTTAAGGAAAATAAAAAATAACAATAATATATACAGTAAGGCTATGGCTTTACGGAAAACAATAAATTGCTAAAACAAAGAAAAATATATTTTTAAACAATTATAGGTAAATACAGCATAAATTAATAATATTATTAAAATAAATAAGTGCAAGATTTGCAAATTAATCAGAATCTGATTCATCACACGCATCAACATTTTCCAAAACATTAGCGGCTGTGGTTAAACTATTTCTGCAGTTTTTCTGTGCCATCCAGGTCCAGGAACCGATGCAGCCAATAATTTTTTTTTGCATTTGCAACTTTTACTTGCACAGTCTAGAACAGCATAATTTTAATATTGTACACCTCTGAAAATTATCGATATATAGTACCTTTTTTGCATTTGCATGACGTAAGTTCTGTAATGTCTGGTGGCAGGTCAGGCAGAGTCTTAAGAGTGGGTATTAGACTTCCATCCTGATCTACTTTCCATCCATACTCTTCCTCATTAGGAAACTGCATCTGCGACTTTAAAGAGCTTAGCCAAATGTGTAGCTGGTAAAAACATCTTAAACAATGTAATCTTAAGGCGTCTTCAGTCGGTGGCAATTTAGCGATGGTTTTAGAAGAAGCCATTAATCCCCTCAAAATGTTAATGGAAGTCACATTGGCAGTTTTTGAATAAAGTTTTATAAAAAAAAATCAAGATTAGATAATATGCTTTCAGAGCACTGATCAGTGCCAAATCCATCCAAATAGTATGGTGTTCAAGATAGGTTTTCCAACAGGTTTTTTTTCCAATGCCAGACAATTGGCTGATTGTATCACACCCAGTTAGAGAATGAAAAGCAAGCAAACTTTTTAGAAGGTGTTCATCCAAATTTAAGTCATGTACCGCTATGAATCGTCTTGAGTCTCCTCGCCCTATTCTGAACCATATCTTTTTAGTCAAAAACTTCTTAAAATAAATTAATAAGACTAGAACATCTGTATCGTTACAATCCATAATGCAGCGTAACTACCCCGAATTTTTGGCTGACAATATGTGTAATAAGATACGAGTGAATTTGATTGTGTGATTTGAATTTAAGAAATCGTCTTTTGATTGTTCGAAATTCGTACCATGTTCATTGATATTCGCGAATCCACCACTAGTTACAAATTGAATATGCTTTTGCTGAATGGAATTTTCAAGAAGTTGCTCTGACAGAAAATTTGTTAAACGTCTTTTGTTAAATATCGAATGAATGAACAAGTTCCATTATTGTGGAAGTGGAATATTGGGTCTGTCAATTTCTATATCAATTGATTTCTGGGTTCCTCTCTTTTGACGTGTTGTATTTTTGATACAATTTTCTTTATAATGATCAAATGCCACATCTACCGTTTGAGCATTAAATTTATCTTTAAAAATAATGTTTGCAAATATATTGGCATCTTTTTCAATGATGTGCAACTTTTGGGTTTTCCCAAACCTTGAACTATTGCCGTCGCATCTAAAATGTGACAAGTTTTGCCAGAGGCAATAGGCGCAGGTAAGTCTTTGTAAGTAACTCCATATTGTTCTAAAATATTTCCCAATGAACTCTTATTTGTAGGGGTGCCGAGACACCCATTTAATATTCAGCTAAAACAGATGTATGTACCTATATATACTAAAAGCGCAAAAATGTCTATATTTCTTCCCAATTTACTAGATACCTAATGTAACACATAAACTTATTACTCTTTAATAAAAAAAAAGATATACAATATGGCAGATTGCAAATTGACACCTAACGACAAGTTTTATAATACAAATAAAATAATACAAATCTTAATAGGTCTATAATAATATATTATATTATGTGGTGCATCTGCCGGCGCACAGAGAGAAACAAAGCATGCTAAGCGTGAAGGCGAAGAGAAAGATAGACAAGAGTCGATGTAACTGGCGGTCAAAATTAATTTCGGGGTAAACCCATGACGTCTCTCATTATTTATAGTTATAGCATTGTTAGTTTACAAGCAGATAATATGGGGTTTGCTCTATTACATGTTCAAGACATAGGCGAAACTTTTATAAAGAATAGTATTTTCTCATTTAGGCCATCCTTTCTTGGGAAATGAGTGGTATATTTAAAAAAGACCACTTGTTAATAAAATTTTTGCCCGGCTGAAACCGAGATATTTACGTTTCAACTTATTTTCCGTCATAAGAGCTAATGCAAATGATTTTTTGTAAATAATTATAAAAAAATACTCTCTACAAAGACCTTTTTGTGCATTGGACCAAAAAATACCTATTTTTTTCTCTATACGGTGGTATCGATATCTCGATTTTTGATGATAGTGCCCTTTTGCACAGTCTAATTTTGTATTACCTCCGGAATAAGGATTACCTTATGATGTACTTCCATCCCTGAAAAATTCAACTTGTGACAAAAAAGTGGGAGGTAAATCGTTTTCTAGAGCGAATATATTAACACATACACTCTACTATCGAGGTGCGCGCTGTATAAAAAGAGTAATAAAGACATAATACAATCATTTTAATTTTAATCACACTAAGAGTAGGATGTTGGTATTTTCCCGTAACAACAAGGGTTTCAATCCCTTTGCTAGCAATGATGTATCGACATCAGATGGTGAAAAGAACGAAGATAATTCAAGCCCGTTCTACCAACGAAAAGCTGACTAGTCCCCAGTTATGTTATACAGAAAGTCGTAGAAAATGTTCTGAATATTACAAAACACATGTATACTATTATGGTTGATAGTTTGGTAGGTATCCATATGTTTCTAAAATTACATTTGAACCTACGGGCGGCAAACATCACGTCAGAGGGCGAGAAATAACATCATATCAAGATCTTACATTTATATTGCTGCTTGCAGCCTTTAAATCTTAGTAAACGTGTCTTAGATGATTCTGCAGTTAAGATGCCATGGTAATTTTGATATTTTTGATGTTATTAATGCCAATTTTAATATATTAATTGCTGATATATATTTTCAGATATTGTTTTCAGCTTAACTTGTATAATTTTAACAGTATAAGGAGTAATTTAACAAAATTTATCTTCCATTATCACGGTTATTAGTTAGGTGAGTAAATACAGGCTAAGCTCACTTCTTTAGACTTGTCTAAAAAAATTAGTTGAAAAAAAATTTAAAACGAAAAAAAAATAGTGTTTGTAAAATGGTTAGGTTTTAGCGATAAGCATAATAGTTGGATTAATAAAACTGATGTTATATAACAAGTTAATTTTGAACCATAAAAAGCAGTTGTACTCAAGAAATATTTATTAAATTTTTATTTTCTTTCTGACCCATCTACATGGATGGATCAGATCACGATAAAGACCGCACATAAACACATAAAACTAATAGAATTTACATCATTACACCTTCAGACATGACACTGTTAATTTCATCGGGTATCCTCTTGGTTGCCTTGTCGCAAAATGTATTCTATGTACACAGACCTTATAATGTGCAGAATATGTCAATAATGCTAGAAACAAAAGATTTTTCAACCAACAACAACTAGTCAAAAATGATTTATCAGACAATAGACAACAAATACATAGGAGTTTTTACAACTAATGTTCCATCATCTGCTATAAAGTATATACGCTACAAGTTTAGACTTCAGTATAACAACATAACTTTTGCAGAAACAGAACGGAAAACATTGATCAGTGATAATTCTACTTTCCATGACACCAATGAGATGGATAACTCGACCAGTGCTTTTAGTTTAATTTTATTTATAGCTGTATCTTGCTGTATATTACTAAGCTTATGTATACAGTCACTAAAAGTCAATATATAGTATGGTTTAATAATAATAAATATCTTCAAATGTAACACAGTTTATATTTTTATTATTTATTACAGCTGTTTGAAATTTACATTGTATTGTAATAATAATTATTTGAAATGATGAAAGTAGTAAATTCTCTTCGTGGTTTATTCTTAGTACTTCTCATCCTCTTTTTCCTTCTTCTTGCATACAGTATCTTTATACTTCATATACCATTTACCACAGGATATATTGAAACAATCGCTGACATGATTTAAACAAAATGAACACAACATTGTTCGTCCATTTAATGGTCGAGGGTATCGAGTACATCTCAAGTTCTTGGGGTACAACCTAATTCTTTTTCGAGCAGGCGGCACAACAGTCTATCAAATCCAAATAGGATTTACTTGAAATATTATGAATAATATCTTCACACTTTTTACAAAACACCACTTTTCTTTTACGTATTTAACTATTTAACTGAAAATTGTAAATTAAATATGAAGAGTTGAAGCAACTAGCTTACCATTTATATATTATTTTATCATAACTGCGCATGCGTCTCAAAAGGCTAGGCTAGGCTAAACTCACCCCTAAAACTACTCCCCTTAGTAGGGGTTAGGTCCCTTTGGCATGATGATGACGTGTCACTAGATACGGGGTAGATGGAGTAGGACATGTGGTGACCTAGAGTTATTAAATAAACATAACTCCTATTGCGTCATATATACACTTCTAAAAAGGCATTCTGCAAGGTTCAGTGGTAGCGTGTTTACCTCGCGTGCCCAAAGTTCGTGGTTCGATCCCCGCAAGACCCCAACTATTATTATTAATTTAGGTATTTCCGAGGATGGCCGAGAGATTCCGAACGTGCTTGTCAACTGCCAACGGCCACCCCCCAAACTAACAAACGTCATCTATCAGCTGTCGGATGCCACGCCTAAAATATGGCGTAGCCCACGTAAGCGATGCTTGTCAACTGTTATCTGTCAGCTGTCATTTGTCAAATGTCTGGTGCCACGCCTTAAAAATGGCGTAGCCCACGTGGACGATTTTTACTACTGCGCACCTCCTCGCAGAGACTATACCTACTTTGGACTTGTTTCCACCCTAACATGACTATGGATATGTAAGATGTAATATGTTCTTATTTTTCATAAATTTATGTTTAACAAGAAACTTATTTGATACCTAACTGTTTAACTATACCTAATATAATAAGTACTAAATTAAATAATTTGATTTATCACTACAATTATATGGCAAAAAAGATAAGTGTAATTAGTATATAGGGGTTCAACTGTTTAGCTTTATTAAAATCTGAAAATGTTTAATTTAATTTCTAAATATTCCGAATGTTAGAGGTATTTGATACTTTTGATAATAACCGAGCGTCTCACTGTTTTGACTGTACTCCTGATCAAGCAATAGTATCGACACCGAACATTAACAAGAACTAGAAGGTCCACTCTCAGTCGGAACTTTTGATGTAAGCGAGACGCCAGACTTTAGGCGAGACGGGGTGAAACGTGGCACGAGACATGAGCGGTTAATCAGCATTTCATCAGGTTCCGCGACGGGGCAAGGAGGGAAATACTGGGGGCGGGGCTTAGAGAGAATCGTCTAGTCTATTGCTAATGTTCGGTGGTACCGATACCGATATAGAACAAGTTCATCTACCACACTACTGGGAAACATTTTGTTATTACATACTATATTTCTACAAGATTCAATCAAAAAGTGAATAACAAAAAGTGTGCCATAATAAATACATAACTATATAGCCCCCTACCTGTCTCATTATCATTCTGCCTACAGTAGGGTATCTAAACACAACTTGTGCAGTAAACATTTGCTTCTGAGACTCGAAATTTGATTCGTATATGCTTATCGCCCCACATATCCAAGGCTCAGCAACGATTTTGGAGGTTGGATATTGAGTGTTTCTAAAAATCAGAAAATTACGATCAAGTCTTGTTGCAAAATCTCCTTTATTAATGAATAAAGCTAACAAAGAATTAACTTCTTACTTGTATATCACGACGGAGCGATGTATTATTGAATAAACACCCTGCAAGGGAAGAAATACATCCCAAAACATACCATTTAATTCTTGGCTACCAGGAATAACTACAGAAGCATTATTTCTGTTAAGCAATTTTCCAGAAAGGTCGCCAATTGGATATTGGTCTTGAGTGCCGAATCCTAAAATAAAGGGACAAATTATACATTTTAATAGGTTTGTTAATTATATGGGGATACATGTTAATATAATTTTCTACTAGGACTCTGCGATATAACATTTTTACTATACACAGATTAGATCCCTAGCTTAATTATTGATATCAACCCAGTAAGAAATAGAAAAATTTCTTAATTTTAGTCAGAAAATATATTATATGAAATGTGAGACGAGCTCAGAGTAAAAATATACCGGCCGGTTACATTTAAAAGTGTTTTTCAGCTATATAATATATGATATAAATGTATTAAACCTGTCAAAATTAAAAGAAAAATTGATTGAAAAGTAGTAGCTTACGTTGGCCAAAAAAAAATTTTATTTTTGTGTCTACTTATGCACGACCAAATTTGTTTTACAAAGATGGTTCTTAGCGGTGTAATGAACTGGAGTTAGTAACTGATTCTGGTTAAATTGTTTCAACAAATCATTTTATAATTATTTTAAATTGATTCAAAAATAACTCAAATAAAATAATCTTAACTGAAATTCAAGTTTCAAGATATAATGCCCGAACCGCGTCTAAAGTTAAATTATTTTGTTTAGGGTAAATTCAGGCAAATGTGCAACAATAGTCCCTATTATATGCCTTAGTAAAATAAAATAAATCCAAATAAATGGCACAACTGAAATCAAACCCGAAGCACAGCTGACTTATTTTTTTCGACTGGATTATAACGCGTAATTAGATGAACTAACTACAGAGACTATCAGCCACTAGTTGCACGCTTAAAAAACAGGTCCCCCAACACTGCTCTAAAAAGAAAACCATGGCCAGGGGGCGTTTCTATTACGAAAATTCAGCGAGCAAAGAGCCGGGACTGGAATGCAAAAATCATGCTAACTGGAATAACTAATTTTAATTATCCTAATTTGGAACACGCGGCGATACTAAAACCGAGAGTTCTTAGTAAGTGCTGAAACATATATTGCGTTTTATCGGGAGCGTTTTAACGGGTCCTGTTTGGCGGGATGAGAAGAACCTATAATTTTAAATCGAACAGTCTACACATATGCGGTCAAGACGCAGCGACAGGATCATGTTGTCAAACAGGACCCGTTAAAACGCTCCCGCTAAAACGCAATGTATGTTTCAGCACTAACACATTTTAATAGCTGGACACGTCCTGCTTCCAGAGAGAGAACAACAAAAGGTAAGCCTTAGAAGATGGTATACATAGATAAAAATGTTTGAGAAAGTTACTCAAAAAAGATTCTTCAGGCGCGATAGCACGTTACGCAGCCCTAAAATACGGGGACTTGGAAAAGTTAGTAGAAAAAGATTCTTCATGCGCGATAGCACGTTACGCTGCCCAAAAATATGGGGTTTCGGAAAAGTTAGTCGAAAACGATTTTTCACGCGCTATAGTACGTTACTCTGCCCAAAAATATGGGAACTTTGGAAATGAACGGCATATAAAGAAAACGCCGCTAATACATTAGGTAAGCAAAAGGGTGTAATAGGCGTTCATTTCAGTTGTAACATAATAAGTCAATAATTTTATTGGTGTGTAGAAGTGCTGTGAGCATTATATAATACGGTTCGGATATATATACCGCCTTCAAATTCTCTGCTTGTAGAAATGATGTCTAATAACGAGTTATATTCAAGATCGCTAAAACCAATAGACTGACTTAAGATGCTTGTGATGAGGTAATTTGTTTGGATAAGCGACTTCAACATTACTCTGTTAAAAGCTCATTTTCTAAATGCCGATTATATATTGTCCTTGCTGCTCATTGCAAGAGTCAAGTAGTTGATAAACCTACTAGACATACTAATCCATCTTTTTCTCTCCCTAGGATTCTGAGTTCAAATGAAGATCTCATGAAAGTGTTGTCACGATCTCATGAAAGCGTGCACGAGCTTTTTACTGTTTTATTTGCGTGTACTAGCCATTTTCATTTTCAGATTTGTCGTTCTTGACAACGGGTGCCGATTTGTTCCTCGAAACGTCGAGCATTTTCCAGTTCTTTTAGGTTTTACAGCTTCGTTAGGGTCACTAAACTAGCACCTGTGCTATTTACACTCTGAAGTCAGAGCCGAAGCAGCCTACAACTGAGGTGGAGTAATAGGCAACAATTTGTCTGATAAACATGAATCCTCCACAACAATATATCTACACCATTGGTCTGATCATGATTTAACAAAGTGTGATTGTGACATTGATACACAAATCGAAAAAGCAAGGATATGGTTTGCAAAGTTATAAGGAACCTAAAACACATAATTTGTCACGTTTCTAACCTGAACGTCAGGAAACTTCGTTACATTTAATTTATAATATAAACGAGAAAGTAAGCATACTTATGAACATATTTTTTGTATCATCACTCTCCTTTAAGAAAAATCAGAATAATCAAAACATACTCTCCATGATTGGCAGATAATTTGCTATCAATGATATATCTTAAATGCAATGCAAGATCAAAATGGCGACAGACAAAATAATTATTTCACTTTAATAATTATTACAAATCTATAGGCAATTATGTAAACAAAGCGTGAAAATTAGAGAGACGCACATATTTGGAGTTTAAGCTTGGTTCCATGAACATAAAAGCAATAAGGAAATAAATCAACTTTAATGGCAAATATATATGAAGAGGAAGTTAGCATTTCTTTTAAAATTATCTAGAATCTTTGGTTGCAATTAAGTGAATGGTATTATATTTATGACGCGCCTTGTTGTCTTCAAATAATATCATTTTTGACACATACAATTATATAATGTCTTAAAACAGGAATATTTTCGATCATCTAAACGCAAGCTTTAACGATTCATCCCCTTGCCATAGAATAATTGACCTGAAACAACGATATTCTCCCAGCCGTCGCCGTCGGTTTCCGAATCTTACATACCGCATCTTGCGATAATGATTGCTTAACCCAAACTACTGCATGCTTGGTCGTGTTAGGTAAGTTTTTCATTATTTGTATAGTTCTTTTATTTCATTCTGCTCCTCAGTCCACGGAGCTATTTTCTCATCACTTAATGAGCACTTAAAAACTATAATCTAGGACAACTCCTAGAATAAACGCAGCTATTTACAAAGCTTTTAATGTAAATTTGTAGACTCGAAAAATGTGCTTCATTAAACTTTATGAGAGCCTGAAGTACCTAGCGCCAGATCCAAAACACGAGATTTCTCATTTAGTTGACATTCTTAGGATAGCTTAATATCCATAATCAACGTTTTCATAAGATACCGACTACCAAGTTCGTTCTTTACTTATTTGAAAAGATATCCATATCCACTGACTTGCATAACCCAAATTATAAATTTAGAGATACTATTAAACCAGCGATTTATAGCAGAATTTTTTCAGGTTTCTAAAACCTACAAGGCAATACAGCAACACATGAAAAGCCCTTAATAACCCCAATTATAAATTTAGAGATACTATTAAACCAGCTATTTATAGCAGAATTTTTTCAGGTTTCTAAAACATTTGTATGTTTTAGAATACAGCAACACATGAAAAGCCCTTAACCAATTAAAAAGGTAATATAAACAACAATTACTAAGTGATCAGAATGTATTTCTAGAAAATCATTGATTCTTGGCAATCTCTATTATTCTTTAAAAATAATTTATTTTGTGGAAATTAATTTAGAATTAGCGTCAGTAGGTAATAGGTGTTATATTTAATCCAATATTGTTTCTGACTGCTATGTAATGGTTTTAATATATGTTGTGTTTTCAGCTTGTTTCGATGTTTATATCAATTGTGTTATTCGGAAATAAAGACTATTTATTATTGTTATAAATTTGAAAATAATTCAAAGTTTAAAACCATAAGGTGCAGTTCATACAAAAGGGGGACATCGTATGTCTGGCTTTCTGAATTACCTTGAAATATTATATGCTAAATGTATCAAAAAATATTTTTCAAAAATCGAAGGATTCAAATATTGTCGAAACGCTTAATTTATTCCGTTCCTTATCACAAACCCTATGTCTTATTGTGTTACTATAGTCAAACTTACCATTGGGAGGAATGGAGCCAACATCAGTTTTCCTTGGATTATAAACAAATTTAGTAGTCAAACAAGAGTTTTCATTCTGACCAACAGTTTTCGCCGGTTTGATGGGTAGCTCGTGAA
>MU185814.1:0-14414 GCA_016904865.1 Pissodes strobi | reverse complement strand
TTCATTCTGACCAACAGTTTTCGCCGGTTTGATGGGTAGCTCGTGAACTTTGTACCTAAAATGGTATCAAACTTCACTAGATGCTAAGATCGTTTTGTCGAAGAACAATTATTACATTTATATGTTCAATTTAAATCTTAACAAAATATTATAATATGAAATATTTTACCCTGCAACAGTAGATCCAAACACAATTCTGGTTTCCAAATCACCTCGGGCAGTGGATAAATTGAAATTTAAAAATGTGGGTTCAAATCTGTTGTGCTGAGTTAGTTTAATATCGCCTTTGATCCCTCCTGATTGAATTATTACTCTACAAATAATGATATCAATTTAGAGATTATGATATTTTCGGTAGCTACACAGGCAGTAAGAAGGTATTAAGTTGTATTATGTTTTCAGGCGGGTTTCTTTAAAGTAAAATCCTACCACATTGACATTTTATGGGATATTTGATATCAAATTATTATTTGTTATAAACTGTTCCAATATTAACTCTATCTATTTTTCAATTGACTTTCTTATATTATTTGTTGACACCACAGATCTAAAGTTAAAAGCATTTTTTTTTTATTTCCAGATTTATAAATCGATATTTTTATATAAACGGAAAAACACCTCTATAGAGGAAAATCAAATACTATAATTAGGTACTAGCAAGTACTGCTAATCTATGTTTATTCATGCAGAAGTGATACCATCAGGGGCACACGCCACTCAATTTTTTATTGTACATATATTTGCTTAAATTATTTACTATTTCGTGACCTGTCTTTAGCGTAAAATGTAAGTTTGAAATTATGATTTTTTTACCAATAAAGTGTAAATCACCACCATATCTTCTTGGTTAAGCTTGTTGATCACTGGCAAAAAAAACCTATTAGACTCATTTGATTATAAAGAGGTTCTGTTTTCCAATATTATTTTTTGTATATTCATCCGTTGTTACGTTAATTAAATATATTACACTAAGTTAATCAGAAAAATAAATTAATTTCTTGTTTTTCAAATTAATTTGGTCGGAAATTTCCTATTTTGATATAAATTCATAGCATTTAAGTCGTTAGGAGACCATGTCAAAAATTTCTCATGGAAGTCAACAGACTTGGTAATCGACAGCTTAACACCCGGCTAAACTATGACTACTTGTACAAGCTGTTACCTAATTTGCATGGCAGTAGAATTATAAGACGCCTTGCATATTCATATACACCGCGATTCATCCTATGTTTGTTCCTTTGGGTGAATGAATGATTGATCTAGGGGGGTGTTAATACACTGCGACCTGTACGGATCTATTGTGTCCCCTTTCATGGTGCTGCCGTTCTCAATCAGAGTACCTCATTCAGCTTCAGTGCTGTAATGAAAGCAAGTAGTCTGGATGGTTCTATGGATGGAAGTTCCCCCTGTTCGGCGATGCAGCACCCGAAGCAGGCCATTCGCCTGTTCGCGACCGCCTCGCACTCCGTGAGGTGTTCCGGGGTTTTCTCCTCCGTCTCACCGAACCAGCAACTGTCCTCGATTGCAATTTTTATTCTCTCCAAGTGCCTTCACAGCCAGCAGTGGCCTATAAGAAAGCCCGTCAGGATACAGAAGTTGTCCTTACTCAGTGTTATAAGGTGTTTTGATCTTCCTGAGTCAGGGGGGCCCTAGAAATATCTTGGATTGCCTTAACCTTGGAAAATGTTCCCAAAGACTGATCCATTTGATTCGCTCTTCTTTCCTGAATTATTCTTTGTAGATGTGCATACCTATGCCACAGAAGGGTTCCGGCCCTAAAAGCGGAGTTTCTGCTCCTACTTTTGCGAATTGGTTCGATTTTTCGTTGCCTTCCATCCCAGCGTGTCCTGATATCCATTGAAGGGATAATTTGTTATTCTTGCCTGGTTCATTTAACCTATCTAGGCATTCCCATACCATTCTGGAGCTGATTGTTCTTGAGCTCAGCGCTTTTATGGCTGCTTGATTGTCTGAGAAGATGACAATCTCTTTCTTTCTATAGTTTCTGTCTAGGTTGAACTGCGCGCATCTTCCTATGGCGGTAATTTTCGCCTGGAATATGTCCGGGTGTTTTCCCATTGCTTCGGAGAATTTGGTTCCTGGCCCAAATACTCCGGATCCGATCCCCTGTTCAGTTCTTGCCCCGTCTGTATACCATTTTATTGCACTTTGCTGCGATGTGAGAATGAAAGTGGAGTTCTTTTTCCATTCTCTACTTATTATGACGACGGTGAAGTATTTTTCAAAATTATTATCTCTTGACTATATCGTGCCTGGGGAGCCCAAGAAGTGGTATGTGCTTTGTCAGGAATGTTAACTCACTCTTTCTAAGTCATCTTCCCTCGCCGGCTCCGTCTCTTGTGATTCTAGTAATTTCCTGTCGAGCTGCTCCCTTTACAACAATGTATAGAGGTGTGAGGCCCACAATTGCCTCGACTGTTGTTGTTGTAGGAGTTATCATTGTGCCTGTTATGCGTTTGCACGTCAGGCGTTGTATTTTGTTGAGATCTGATTTTATGATCTGCTTTTCCGTTTCCTTGAACCAGACGATCAACCCGTAAAGTAGAGTCTTACTATTATTGCGTATACCCATCGCAGGATTTCTGGTTTACATCCCCAGGTTTTTCTTGCAAAAGCTTCTGCACACCATGAGGGCCCTCGTAGCGTTAGTTACAACTCCTTCAATGTGTTTATTCCATTTGAGTTTACAATTCAGCGTTATGCCTAGATATCTAACATCCGATGCCGGTGTAATGTGATCCCGTGGATTCGGATAACTTTCATTCTAGGGAGTTCTCTCTTCCTAGAGAAGCTTTGGTTGTTTAGTTGTTTTCGATGGATTTATTTCCAGCCCCACTGTTTGGCACCATTCTTCCGTTGCTTTGAGTTCAGCTTGAATGAGTTCACATAGTGTACCCTCAAACTTTCCTCTTACTGTGATGACAATATCATCGGCATACCCAACACAATGTAGGCCGAGGTCTGTCAGTATTTCTAGTAGTTCGCCCACCACTAGACTCCACATTAGTTTGGGTTAGTGGTGAGCATACTTTCCCCTGTGGCGTACCTGGAATGGTGCACACTTCAATAGCCTGATTGCCTACCGAAGTTTCTGCTGTCCTCGTGGCAAGCATCTCACACAACCATCGATATATTGTATCGTTCATTCCCCTTCTCGTTAGTGCCTTCTTTACAGCCACGTGGGATGTGTTATCGAAGGCCCCCGCGACGTCTAGAATGGCGCAGAGCGCGATTTCTTTATCATTTAGAGTTTCTTGCATCATGTTTCTTCTTTTAAAAATCTTCTCATAGCCTGATTTAGTAATTATTTTGTTATGTATACCAATGTTTCGTATTTCGCTTGATAATTATCATAATGATCCATCGGCCTGTTCCTCAGAATTACAAAGTTGATAACTATAAATATCTCGGTAATAATAATTTTAACTCTTAGGTGAGCCAAAGTTTTCTTCAATTTTCAGGTATGTGAAATTTTGCTAAATAAATAACTTGAGAGAAATTCTGTTAAGGAAAAATTTTATTCTTAGGCAAGGGAAGGCTTGCGAAAGAAAACCTTCTATGTGGGAGAAACTTTATTCAAGAAATAATTGAACTACTACTTTGTTCATGAAAATTGTATGTACTCTATCGTGAGAGAAGGTTTGCTCTATAACTTTCATACAAAACGGTTCAACAAAGAAAACGTGAGAAAAGGTTCGTTTGAGAAATAATGGAAATCTTACGCGAAACTTGACCAAAAAACATTTGGACTCATATGTGAGAGGTTTTTCAAGGAATAACTAACATAGCCCATTTGCTGTTGGTTGTTGGTTTGAAGCGGAATATATGATCGTTCTATTCTAGGTAGTAAATATTTTACAATTATTGAGCGTCCGGGACTTTCTAGTTTCTATGCGAATATGTCGATAAATCCTGAATACCTGCCTGGGTTTAATTCTATTATTGCTTTTGTTACCGACTAGTACCCTCTGGAGAGTTTTACCAATACTAGTAGCAATACCGAGCAGGACCCTTAATTGGGTTATTTTATGTTATGCGCCGCTTCAAACCAACCGTAATTGCTGGTAATTTCACGGTCTTTCGTACTTTTTTGCGTTGGTTGATTTTCCTTAATCTAGAGGGCACTACTTGTATCTTTTCTTTAGAATTAACTGCTCAGATTCAAATTCTTATCATTCTAGGTATTATTTTTTGTAAATTTTTTTCTCGTTTCTTATAAAATTTGTACAGCCAGCCTACAGGCAAATTTTACATTTTAAATGCTTATTTTACAAACCTTAAAGCTGGCAACTGTTGATTTTTATTAGTAAGGTTTCTTTTGTTTATCAAATTAGTCCAGATAATAAACCAAGTACCAAGTAATTGCTTATAAAAGTTCTATTAATTTATATTTGTATGAAAATATTTTGTGGCCATTGATGGACTGAATAAATCAGACTTGTTCTATAGAATAATTTATTCTATTATTTTTGTAAATTGCATTTCGTATTTCTAAGATCCTGTTAATTGTTCCAGCTTGTTGGAAACTGGAAAAACAAATCTCCGTTGCAAATAAAATCCTTCCTCATCTGCTCACCAAACTGACGTTTTATTTGTTGGCTTAACCCACGTAAATCAACCGTTTCAGGTTTCTGTGGAATTTAAAATAATGGTACATAATTTGTGTGTCAAGGGATCTCAACACTAGTGAAGCTTGACATTAGAAATAATAAATATGCGTTGGTATGCTAATATATTTGGTTTTTCTTGTTGATTATAAGTATGATTTTTACCCGTCAATTCCATTCATTCACGATACATGAGAGAAACAGGAAAGTTGTACAAAAAAGCCTTATCCTAGAAACCTTAGTTTAAGAAGAGTATGCTGATTGGCTCGGCGATGGTAAGAAACATTTTGGAAAAATTAAAAAAACGTATAATTATATAGAAAGTAATAATAGAAAATAATAATTGTACGTTACAGAATGATTTTGCTTAAATGAGATCATACATCTCAAAATTAAGATTGCTATTACAAAACTTCACTAGTGTTGAAGCATCGGTAGCCTAATGCCATCTTTATCAGAATTCCCTACAATAACAAATTAGATTTAAACATACAAAGGAAGTGTAGTTTAAATCCACAACCGAAAGATCATACTAACCTGGAATTTAGAGGATGTTCATATCGAATTTTAGCACATGCTAAAAATGTATCTTCATGTTTTCTTTCAAAAATCACCACATAAAGTCGTCTCTGAGGACCAGTCAAATCACTAGGCAGCAAAATTAGCTCACTATCCTGATATAAGGTTTTATATTTATTTTTATTGTAATTGGTAGAGACTTTAACTTTTCCTAGTCGGGTGTCTATATCTCCTAATGCTTTATGATTGCCTCTATTTTCGGGATCGAATACTAATTGCAAGATATTACAATTGTCTTCGGAACGATCTGTAGCGTCAAAAATGTCTGTTACATAGATTTTCCACGAATGTTCAGTAAAATCCAAATATTTTCCGAATGTTTCTTTCTTTTGGGAATGGTATAGATCAGTAGTAATTAACATACCACTGTTATTATCTTTGGTAAAAAACCATCTAAAATATACATTTCCAGCAATGGGCGAATTAAATCGGGCTACTGCAACTTTTTCCTGTTTCTTTTCCAACATGGCGATGGAAGCACATACCTAATTAATAAATAAAAGGATGTGTGAATGTTGATAAAAATTACGAATATTATAAGTATTCGATGCATGAACAATGAATAACGCCATTTCTGTACCATTAAAACTAAGCCTAGTCAAAGAGCAATAACATTAAGGCTAAAAGATAATTCCTAGGCGACTATGAAGATATTATGAAATAAGAAACTAAATCAGAGAAATTGTCAATACAAAGGTAAGGACAGGCATATAGAGAATAAAAATTAGGCAATAACTATTATCGGATTACTGAACGTCCGATAATCTCACTGCATAAGAAGGGTGACAAAAACCTTGCGGCATGAAGCCTGACATTAGCAACAGATCAACTGTTGATCAGATATGTATGGCTCCTAGATATCTAAATAAGGCCAACGTTTATTTTTTCTCATCATAAAGTTTGTAAATAATGCAGCGACTATGGTTTGACATCCTAGATCGCCAAGGCAGCAGCAACAAAAGCTAGGAGCTATAGAGCAAAAAAGTTGTACTCTTACTGGTCTATATGGCCCAGATAAGACCATCTCTGGAATATTGTTCCCATGTGTGGAGCTCGATACCCAAACACTTGCTCAAGATATTGGACTCCATACAGAGGAGAGCAGCCCGTCTTGCGGATGACTCAGAGTTTACTAAATACCTTGATGGCCATGAACATCGAACATAAAGTGGCGGATTTATCTCTTTACTATCGATACTACGACGGAAAGTGTTCGAACGAGCTGGCACTTATGATTCCGCCCAGAGTTATGCCAAACAGCAACACCCATGAGACATAAGCTACTCATCAACATACGATTTAGTTGCGAAGACCTAGGACGTCGCTTTTACGGGACACCTTTTTATGGAGGCCTGCCTCGCTCTCAAATGAGCTTCCGAGTAACACCTTTCCCGAAAACTACAACCTACAGCCCTTAAGTCCAACGTCCACCGCAACACGCACCGCTCGTTGGAGTGGTACAGGATTTTCCTATTGTGTGTGTGCCGAACATAAAAAACAACGGCGCCTTCTTCTAACAACAACTTTCGCAATTTAAAACACTTTTGATGCTCATTGCCCTCGCTTTCAAAACAATTCACCATATTTAGAACTAGTTTTTTGGAGTACATAATGCGAAATTATTTTAATTTCTGAAGAAAACAAAATCCTCAGGCAAGCAGGTTGTATTTGCTCTGAGTAACGTACTCCACGCGCGAAATCTGTCGAATATATAAAATGCAACGATTTATAAAACGATAATTAGATCACTGATCTGGATGTTAAAAAGTTCAGGCGTTCCAGAAGAAAAATTATAAGAACAATCAACGGTCACCACTCTTCAATGCAAACTGAGAACCAATAACGGACTCAGGAGGCTCCTTAAAACGCCTGACATACTCGAAAAAATAAATAGCAACATCTGCACCCCTTGGGACAACTTTATAGCCCACGGGAATTGTTAGACGGTATAAAGCCAAATTGTCATGGCAACCAAAATCCACCTTGGGTTAAGAGAGCTTTAATTATTGAGTCCTAGCCTAGTAGTAGTATTAGTAGAGACAAACATATAGTTGTATTAAATTACACACCAATTAGTTTATAATTATACATTCCTGGATCAAAATAAACCGAAGAAACAAAATTTCGTTCAAAGCAAATTTTTTCAAAAAATTAAAGTTTTGCATCGATTTTGAAAACTTTTTTCATAAGTTGAAGGCGCTTTTATCATGATTATTATTTGATGTACACAATTTTTTAAAAGGAACCATCGAATTTACAACAATAACAAACATTAAAAACTTTACAGATAACAAATAAATAAACAAAACAACATATCGTGTTTTGTTTCCTTGTGCTCTAATAAGTGCTGACATATGCGACGTGGTAAGGATTGAGTCCAATTGGCAATTGCACTTTAAGGAATGTTTTTTCACACTTCAAGAAGAGCGATACGAAGATCAGTAATGGTTTCTGGTTGTCTCTTGCGAATTAGCTTCACTAACATATCCTACAATTCGTTTTTAGATCAGGACTACGTAGAGGCCTAATAATAGCTGAATGCCCATTTCGTCCTGATAATCGTTGTCAAATCTTGCGGCATGAAGCCTGACATTATGGTGCATTAAACCCAAATGTTGACGATGAACAAATGGAGCGAAAGGAATGACGTGGTCCCCTAAACATTCCACCGTATGGCGGATGGCAGTTAAAGCACCATTTTCAGTTGGAACGAGGACTGTACGAGTATTTGATGAAAATTTAGCCCACACCATAGTACTCTGGACTCCAAAATGGGTTCTTGGGGATATGCAACATTAAAAAAAAAGTCTCAGTCTCAGTCAGAGAATGTGATGTGAAAATACGTGCATGTTTTGGCATTTTAATAACTTTGTGTACAGCCTTTTTAGAAAGCAGCTTTTAGCATTTTATTATTTTGTCTGACATTTTGAGTATTTCAATAAGTATTTTGAATTTGAATAAACACTCGTGTCCATCTGGTGAACGCAAACAAAAGCACGATTCGTCTCTGACTAACATACGTCCCCAATCTTGATCAATGCAGTCCCTATGTTTACGGGCAAAACTTAATCGTTGAGCATGATGAACTGCAACTAAAGCTGGACAAGCAACTAGTCTTCTTGACAACAATCCCTCTTCGTTTAATCTAAGACGGACGGTTCGTCCAGACACTCTTGTACCACGTACATGTTTAAGTAAACGACTAATAACGGTAGATGTTACTCCGCGGTTCCATAAAGCAGTTAGAGTTGGTTTGTGGCTCGTGATCTTCCTGATCCTGGTCATCGAGCGTACTCACCGGTCCGACGAAAACGACTGATCGCATCTTGTACAATGTGCAGTTTTGGTTATGACCGTGGAACACACACTAAAGAGAGATCCTATGACACTCGACGAGCGGTGTGTGCGCGAATATGTTGATTCACACGGTTCTTGAATAGTTGCAGGTTATAATTAGGAATAATTATAATAAAAAACAGATGTCCTGGGAGTGAGTTTCACAGTAATGCAGTGCGCCGGACAAAGGAGTCTTTGTAAAGCGACGTTCTAGGTGTTTCCAGTTGTACAGCGAACGGGTGCACTTTTGCCGCTTGCCGTCTGTCTGACAGGCGTTGCTGGGGGCGGGATGATGCGGGCCAAATCCTGGGAATACCTGCCGTAAAAATTCCGTAAAACAGGGATATCTCGGACACATGTCTGCGGTGTTCGAGACTATCCAGATCCCGGGTCAACTCGGGGTCGCCGACGTGACGTACGGCTCTCTTCTGAATGGAATCCAGCAGCTTTAGGGTGTGCTTAGGTGCGGCACCCCACATGTGTGAGCAATATTCAAAGCATGATCTTATTTGCGCTTTGTAGAGCAAGAGCAGCTGCTGGGGTGTAATTTTTCGTTGCGAAAAAGCGCACCAAGCTTCTGCGAGACTGATTTTGCGATGTTAGCCACGTGGTCATGTCAGGACATATTGCTGTTGACAGAGACATCCAGTATTTCGATTGACGAAAATGAAGGAATGGACGATTCTGCCATAATGATATCAGGGCCCGCCGCATTGGCTTTCTTGGTGAACGCGGCTGCATTGAACTGAACCAAATTCCTGTCGTCCCAGGTTCGAACCTTCTCCAGATTTTGATTAATTGTTGTAATGTGCTCCTGTCTGCCGTGATAAGTCCCAGTCGCTGGTAAAGTTTTTTCTTATCTAAATCGGGAAACAAGGGTACTGTCATTTGAAAAGCTGTAAACAGGGTTATGGGTTTCGGTCAGCAGGTCATTAATATAGTTCAGGAATAGAGTTGGTGAAAGTATTGTGCCCTGAGGCACTCCCGCATTAACGGTGAATGTGACTAAGATGTGTCCCTCAACTACACCGTGCAGAGATCGGTTCTTAAGGATACTGGCAAACCAGCTGCAGAGAGGCTCTGGCAGTTTGTTAAGCATTCCGTCATGCTAAACTCTGTCAAACGCCTTCGAAATATCCAACGCAATCGCTCGAGATTCTCAGTAGTTCTCAATTGGCCTACTTCATAATGAGTGACATAGGCCAATATACCTCCTGTCGATCCCTGTTTGCGGAAGCCGCATTGGTTATTGCTAATTGTTCTGTTAGTCTCGAGATACTTGAGTAGTTGCCGATTGACTACACGTTCCATGACTTGGGAGATTTTTGGAAGCAAGGTAATTGGGCGATAGTTCGAGAGCGTGGTTTTCTTGCCTTTTTTTTGTTGTTGCAGGTACTCGAAGTAAGATGGGTAAAACCCTTGTCCGTAAGAGAGAGAAACAAGTCTGGAAAAATGCACAGTGCTGACTCTGTCCAAAAAATTTGCATTGTAGCGTATATCACGACCATCTTCATTCAAAGCCACACCTCGTCCTACATCTTCTGACCGCATATTTTAAAAAAATCATATCTGCAGTTCACACGCGATTACCCATCCAAGTACTAATCACACTCGACGTTGCTTAACTTCAGTGATCGGACGAGAACTACTTTTTCCTTTTTACTCTTAACAAACATGTGACAACTGTATCTTATTTTCTCGCACATTCTATCGATGTCTTTCAACTGTCGCTTTTTCCTTCCATCCATCGTGTCTCAAATCAAACCCGCGCTAAAGAAATTTTCACTTCAAAAATTGTTGGATTACCGATAGAAATATTGTTATTAATGAAAATATAGCAAAATTTCCATGTTTTTAACTTCAAAATGCCGTTTTTGGAAAAAATTATATTTTTGTATATTTGCTGTTTTGGATTAAAAAATTGACAAAATTGTGTTGTGATATTGTCTTGAACATGTTAAGCGCCTACAACTTGAGAAAAAAAATATCGAAATTGATGCAAAACTTAAAGAGCTCTTTAATATCGACTTTGAACGAAATTGTGTTTGTGTGTATAATTGAATCGATAATTTAGACAAATAAAAAAGTACTCTTATATGTATTTACCTTTCTGCCGGAATCAACCTCCTGCAGGAGTATTGATTTACCATAAATTCCATTATTGCCATTTACTTTGAGATCAGAAGTATTGAATTCGCTGGTCTGGTTATCTGGTATTACTAGGTAACTAAAGAGATCGTCTAAAGTGACCAATTTGTTTCCAATTTTGGTCTTATCACACCTAAAAGGATCAGGTAAGTTATGTATTACATTACTTATATTCGAAAATACACGAACTGAATTCAAAGAAATGTTAGACGTATTAATAGGAGCTGTTATATTGCTTTTTCAATAACTGTCCATCATAAAACGGCTGTATGCAGTTTTACGCGTGTTGTAGGAAAATAAATTACAAATATAATAATGATGATAAGGGGAAACTTTTAAGGCAAAAGTTATAGGGTATTAAAAAGAACATGTAGTCCAATATTCTTTAATATATGATCGAACCACACTTGCTATTCTTTGGGTTTAGATTTTCCATGTTTTATCATTATTATTCATTCATGGCGAAGTTAAAAATGTGAATGGAGCTTAGTTTACAACTCGGTGTTACTATTAGAACAATTATAGGACAAAGTGATTAAAGGTTCAAATTCAAATTTGAATTTTTCTAGTCTAAATTAGGACGATTTTTTTAATGAAACACTGGACATTTTTTGCATTAAAAATATTTCATTGCCCTTTCATTAATTCTGGGCATGGTACATTGGATGTGAATGTAAACTAGAAAATGTTATGAATGTTAAAAATAATTTAAAAAAATAATATTAGAATATAGCATGCTCTTTATATTCCTGAATAGATACTATCGAATGGATAAAGATTAGGAACGAACATTCAGGAAACTGCCATTCGGATTGCCCGGCTTTAGTTAAAAATTATCAGCTATAGAAAAAATTGTCGCGAACATTAGAATTGGCCAATAGATTACCATACGAATTTCATGCGCCCCTATCAGAATATACGTTTTCGGCAATATCGTGCTTACTCGATTCCGTTCGAATAGTATGCTACAAGCTTACAAATGATACGGTCGCAAACTCAAACCTACCTATCTTCAATTCGAGTGTAATCAACAGGAAACTCAGTAATATACCAAGACCAAATAGAGCTAGGAAATTCTAATGTAGGTTGTAGATCAGTTGTTACTATTATCTCATCGTCCTTTTCCGTAAAAGTAATAGTTCCATGGAGTCCATGTTCGGATATGTAACTTCTTAACACTAGGGAGGTAGACTTTTGAGTGCCTGACAAAAATATAGAAATAGTAATTAAGAAATATTCTCACTACATACTTTATTGATAATAAAGGTTATTGTTAGTATCCAATTTGAATTTTTGCTGACATTTTTGTAAATACAAATATTTACAAAATCATCAACATAAAGATGTAAATTGTTTTTAAAATTATAAGGCCATGAGACGTATTCTTAAACCTCACAGATCAGCCCGAAATGATATGTTGTAGGTCAGATTTTGGTTACATTTTAAAAGTATTAAACTCAGGTTCTAAGTTGGTATTGATGGACATCTCTCGGAGGAATTTAAAATCAATGCCGGAGTTTCCCAAGGGTGTATATTATCTCCCACACTGTTCCTGCTCAACGATCAACCATCTCTTAGAGAAGACAAATAATTATATTTACAGCTTGTATCCTCATTCATGTCGCGGACTCCAATGACCGCTGCTCGTTCCCAACGCGAGCGAGAAAATCAGATTACTGCCATCAATGAGGATATGAACGCCATCGTGGAATGGAGTGAGGAAAATGATGTCGCAGGAAAGACTCAAGCAGCTGTCTTCTAAAAAAAAAACAAAAGCCGCAGAACTTGCCTTATCAATGACAGGACAAACACTCTCTCTGGCCTCATCCATATGCTTGTTGGGCATCAACGTAGAAAACAACATGTCTTGGCGTAATAACGTCACCAAAATCGCCAAGGCAGCAGCACAAAAGCTATATATAGGAGCACTCTTTGGAGCAAATAAGTTGTATACACCTCATCAGCTCTTACTGCTCCATAAGGCCCAGATAAGACCATCTTTGGAATACTGTTTCCATGTGTGGAGCTTGGCACCCAAACACTTGCTCAAGATATTGGACTCCATACAGAGAAGATCAATCCGTCTTGTAGATGATCCAGAGTTGACCTTGATAGCCTTGAACATCGAAGAAAAGTGGCCTGAGTTGGCACTCAGAGTTGTGCCAACGGAAACACCCGTCAGACACAAGCTGCTCATCAACATACGATTCAGTTGCGAACACCTAGGACGTCGCTGTTGCGGGACTCTTTTGTCTGGAGGACTGCCTCGCTCTGGAATGAACTTCCGAGTAACGTCTTTCCCGAAAATTACAACCTACAGCGCTTCAAGTCCAACGTCCACCATCTTCTGCGCACGCGTACCGCACGTTGAGGGACATAGGATTTTCCTTTTGTGTGTGTGCCGAACATATAAGAAAGTTCTCATCCTATTTTTTTTGTCCAATATTCAATAAAAAATCAGAACTGTTTCTATAAAGGCAACTTAGAATCCATATTCTAGAGATGTGTTAACAAAAACTAGGCTTTTCATTAAACCATACCCCAATATAATGTAACTAAATGCACATACTTCAATAGACCATTATCACTACTTTAAGGGCTATTAAGCTTTTTGTATACGTATCGTCATACACCTGGATCTTCATATTCAAAGCTATCAAAAAATGTAGTTATGTACGACCAAGTGAACTATCATAAACAAATGCTAGTAGGTAAATAATACGACCGTTGTCGATTTGTGTTGTTCGTCAGTCTTCATGGATATGTCCTTTTCCACTGACAAGTAAAAGAAAGAAGTCCACCATTTTCCTTGCTTTTTACCCACAACAAAAAATTATCATTCTTAATTTTAATGAACTCCTTTAAAATTCCAACAAATTTGTAACGGAACATAATAGTGTTCATCTCATAATTGTCTTTACCAAAAAATTCAACAGCAGTCTTTGACTCTCCACTAATAGGGGTTTCTTTTACTTACTTTTCAGGTAACACTGATGATGGTTTAGGCCGAAAGCGCTCTGTTACGCTATTTATAGAAGTCCTTTTGAATTAAAAATTTTTGCATGAAATACAAAGATTGTTTCATTACTAAAATTAAAACAGCTATACAGAGCAAAAAAAGAGGGAGGCTCCATGGAAAAAAGGGGATGTCACATAAAAGAACGTAAGAAATTTGGAAGAATTCACGAAGTTATAAAAAGCTGAATAGACAAGGACATTTTATATATAGGACGTGATTGTAAATGGCTTGATAGAAGTGCTTCCAGCGAATCCCAGAGATAGGAAAGGCTGACATTCTCAGAAATTTCAACTTGATGGTCTCGGTAAATGACCAAAATCATGCCAAAATGCATATCTATATGTTTAATTATGGTACAAATAGTACAGTAACGTAGACCACGTCAACCGGAGGATTCCACGTCTTCATGATGCAGCTTCCACCTACAGAGTCCGGTATAACGTGAATGGTGAAACACAAGAAGTTTCCGTATGCCAAAAAGCTTTTCTAGCGTTTCATAGAATTGGTTAAAAGAAGCTGGAAGTTTTACAAAAATCCTTAAAAATTACAGGTTTTGCACTAAAAGATAATAGAGGAAGACATGGAAATCGCCGTCATCGACATTCTGTAGCAACAAGCAGCTCTATAATGAACCATATACATTTAATCAAAGGCAGAAAAAGTCACCTAAGCCTAAAAACTCAACAAAACTATACGTACTCGCC
>MU185813.1:76124-103624 GCA_016904865.1 Pissodes strobi | reverse complement strand
AAATTATCAGGATCGCATTTTTGTACCACAAATTTTAGGGAACATTTTTCAAAATACCTTTTAATTCGCTTAATGAAAATTATTCTTATTTAACATGGGAGTCTACCATACAAGGACCTTCAAAAAAGTCTAATACAAGTTTGCTCTAAAATGAATAGGGGAGATAATATTAGGAGGTATTAACCCTTTCAGTCCTGGCGTACACTGTAGTGTACCAAAATTTAACAATATCTACATACAAACTACGATTCCAATTTGACCAACCGATCCCGCCGTGCACTTGTGTGTACCCTTTATTACGAATCTAGCACGGCTGCTGCCATCTATGGGAACAACGTTAAACTGTTGACTTCTGTTTAATATGAAAAGCATGTTTCGGCGCGAACTACCTGTCGTTTATCTATTTATGGTCGTGTTTTTTGCTAAATATATGCTTTTTTGAAGTTGAAATTTTTTTTATAACAGAGAAGGCTTGGAAAAGAAGATATATTGTGATTTTTGTGAAATAAAGTAATTTTTTGGGATACTTGACCTACTGGAATTACGTACACTGCAGTGTACATTGGGACTCAAAGGAGTTACTCTTCTCTAAGCTATTTGTTTGTGGTTTTATGTAGGAGTCTGTCATTCTTAGGGGTTTTCACTGAAAATGAGTAACAAATCCCTCTCATTCGAACAACTTCTGTACTATTTAGAAAATAATGATTCCGACCTAGAGTGTCTTAGCGAAGAGGATGATGAATGAGAAATAGACGACAATCACGAAAATGGTTTGAATAAAATTGTTGTTAGTAATATGCTTACACGATGTTTTTTTAGAGTCCCATACTGAGTTATTTGAAGACCTAGGGTTTGCAATTTACAAAGATGATGCATGGATGAGCTCCATGCAAGGAGAAGGTGGCGGCATTCAGAATGAAGTGCGAGACATTGCGATTTCAGCAGGTGTGGAAGCCGAGTTAGGTGTAGCAGCTACTGGTTCTCTTATGCAGGAAGGGGAACAGGTTGATGTGGAAAGTGCTAATCATTTGTTTTTTTATGTCAGGTCATGTATTCTCATGATTTACTTAGATGTAGTGGGAGTATTAATGGCACCTTTAAGTCCCAATGTACACTGTAGTGTACACGTGAAATGTCAAAATTTGAAGGGTGTTGACAGTTTTGACATATACCAAAAATATTTAAAAAAATAACTAAGCCGTGTTACAAAATTTCAAATTTTTTTAACAACACGCTTTAATTCGGGACTGAAAGGGTTAAAATTTGCATGGGATTTCCTATGACGGTTTTCCCATGCAACACCCGGTATAATGGACCGTAAAATTTCTTATCATAATTTAAGTGATATTTTAAGCCTCATATAGTATCAATTAAAGAACCAAATCAATTGACCTCCTATCCTATTTTCACAACTAAAGATTAGAAATTGTGTAGTCCATCTGTTATACTTTTAGATTTTAAGACATTTATTATGTTATTGTTAGTTTTCCAAGGATATTGTTCCCTTAGTAAAACAGTTAAAGGGGGGAGGATTGTTAGAGCCACCCCATATTTAATCTTAATAATTTGACGTACAACATCATACGACTGGGTGTAATCATCATGACGCACTTGTATTCCATTATCAATCCCTTTCTTTATTGTTATATCTAGTTCTAACCCAAAATAACCGATTATATCTAGATGTATCCAAACTAGCTACGCACGTAATTATCATGTTATTACTAACCAAGTTAGTTCCATATAAATAGCTCTGATTTATTTGAACAAGCACACTCTAGCCTTAAGTCTACACTCTAGCATAACCTAGTCTACACACTAGTCCATACTATAGTCTCACTAGTAAACTCATTTATTATCTTCATTAAGTTGTAGTTGTTTATTAATCAAATAAAAGTAAAGTTCTCCAAGTGTGAAGTTTAATTCCAACGACTCAAAGATACTTCACCAAGAGGTATCCAACACTTCAATCTGATGAAATATCGATTTCATATCCAGCGTACAAAAATACACAACTTTCGCAAGAGAGTCAATTAAATCTAAATTGGCGGCAAAATATGTTTACATACATTCACGTATCGGCATTTATTTTGTGCAACGTAAGCAGATTCACTTTTACAAATTATTCCATCACGAAGCATCGTTTTATTATTGTTTTCACAGCATCACTTCATTGCTCGCCCAATCCTGACTAATCCAAATCATTTTCGTCGAATGTACGTATGGACAAAATGCGAATATTTAGTGGATTGTATACAATATCTATATTGTTTGTTTTGGTACTGCATGTTTACGATAACAAACATTTGCTTTTGACAATGAGTGCAACGTCATCCATCATTGAACCATATTGAAAAGAGTATCATCCGCTGGATCAAAGCTTGAATGTCCGATATGCGCCCATGTAGCACTGATGACATCAGGACCAAGCGTAGGCGCAACCTGCGCACTTGTCGAAATGGATTGCGTCGACGGACGCCGGAGCTGATTGTGCATTGGCCATGCTGTTGTTGAGAAAACTGCTAATTTTGCCTTTTGAAATTCGATGTTACTTTCCTGCTGCAATTTCCACATTTGTAAAATTCGATTATTCATATCGTTCTGGCCCATTCACTTTTTCTCACTCTCGCTATCGCCACTAACGTCTCGTACGCGAACTATCGGCCATTGTTTCTTACACTAAAAATTTATTTTATACACACTGATTTATGTTCTTTCTCCATGGTTTATTCCCACTAGGAGATATCTCACTTCTGATGTTAGCTTTTATGTACTATTGCTTTCATAAAACTAGAAATAATGTAGAAATTAGCTCCAAACGCGATTTATTATGATTAAATACAAGCTTCTCTGCCGAGGTGTCAAATCACACTCTGCTTTATTCAACAAATGCAACGTTAATAAATTCTTAATCTTATAGTATTCACAGGCGAGGTGCTGACATTGTTATTCTAAACCAGTGGCGGAGAATCACATGAGCTAACACACATACTATTAAATTTTAGTTACATCAGTTTTTCCTGAAATTTATTGTCGAGTGAACGACCTTACGGATACGTTGAAAGTCCTGGGGCCAGTTCGCTATCACATTTGATTTAATATATCTGATAGGGTGGCGGCAGCTCACAAACTTCAAATGTTTCCGTGGCCAAAATATTTATGCGGCGATGCACTTAATCCTTAACGACAACTCCTACTTGAGAACTTAAGGAAACTCATCCGATTGATTTTGTCGCTTGCTTGGCGAAGAAGACAACAGCATAATATAAGATATGAATTTGACAATGTAGAATAAATAGTAAAAACTTCAAAAGCCTGTTGCGCTTTGTGTCAAAATAATAAAGGCGATTTAATCGAATTTTTTGTTTCAGAAACTGCTATGGGTGTCAATATTCAATCGCAAAATAATGAAAATCAAGACTATGTATTTGCAGCTAAAGACATGTGTAGGATTGTAATGACCAGAGTATTTTCGGTTTGGAGAGGATACAACATTTTATTCAGATTCACGGACGACTACAAAAGGCAGAAAGATAATTTAAGAATTTTGCACGGCTTTTCCAACTCAGTTATTGAAGAAAGAAAGCGTGAACTGCATCAAGATAAACTATCAAACGGAAACTCAGAAAATGATAATTTAGGAAGGAAGCGTAAACTAGCATTTTTAGACTTGCTACTCAGTTCTACCATTGACGGTCAACCGTTAAGTCAGGAAGATATCAGAGCGGAAGTTGACACATTTATGTTTGAGGTACTATGGCTATAGGAATCAGGGATTAGTAATTAGTTGTTTGTTGTTTAATAATCATTATTCTATAGATGTCGCAGGCATTTTGAAATTTCATTTCATCAAGCCGCTGATAAAGAGTCCCGGTCCAGAATTAATACGAGATGTTTAAATGAATATGGGTTCCGTACGTTAGTTACTGATACAGAGGATTCAAATTTCACACATCTTAATGTGTTTTTTTTTTATTTCGGAAATATTGGTCTTCAGTTAATAGACAAAATAACTTTTTAGATAAAATTGATTAAGGTACCTGACTACTAAGTCATTATATAAAAGATAAATTTGAATAATCTGAAAAATACTTTAAAACTCTATCTAAATTTCCTTCAGAAATGAAGCACTGCCAAATTCATAGTCATATGAACTGTACACACCATTAATTATTGCATTAAGCGATATCAGAATAAATATCAAAATTCGCTATTTTCTAACAAATATCAAATACATATTACAGAAATTGAAAAGGATAACTCTTACCTTTGATAATACTTGAAATAAATCCACCGCGCCGTAACAATATAGAATATATCTACAAACTAACTCATCGGTAAAATTCTTCTACTTCCGAATGCCGATTTTTGTTAAATAAATCAAAAACATTGTTTTGTATTTAATTTATGAGTGGTACCTAATTACTAAATAGTCATATATCTTACATCTAAATAAATGCTGCATAATCCAATAGTGCGATTTACTCCCTATTACTGGTCGATTTGTGTTGTCGATACTTTCGTTACCTTACTTCCAAGTGCAACCCACCAGTATCGATGAATGCTGCTCCGAGTTGCACGAAGCGATGACTCCGTTTGGAGCGCCCTCTTGATGGATGTCGTAGATATATTTTTTTGGAATTGACGAGTTCCTTCTCTTGTGGACACTCAAAGCGTTCAGACAGTGAAAAAAGAGCAATTTCAATATCTGAAATTATCCTTAATATTTCGCCTTGTTTTGTCGTCAAATAAATACTTGGTAAATATTCTGCCATGTGTATTTTCTGAAATTATCGGCCGTATTATCTAATAAAGATATTTGACGGATAGTGTAGTTACACTTTCTATAAAAAAAAGGTTTGTTACATGTTAGTGTGTCTATATTGAATAGTTAAAATTATTTATAATTTAACTAGGGTCCTTCCGTGGGACAGAATTTCCTCCATTGGGACAGAACGTCTTCACGCGGCCTGTTTTATGCTGACCTAGAGAGTTCTCCGGTTCCATTTTACCAAATAGAGACCTTTTGTCGAGGTGATCCGACCACATGATAGAGAGGTAGCTTCGCAGGAAACGCCGGTGGATTCCGCGTCTGCAAAAATCTACTAGATAAAGCTCTACCCTTTTTTAAATTTATTTCAAATTTACCGTCATGGACTTTAGATAGATAAATTTTTATAGTAGTGGAACAGGGAAAGGGAGATCCTATGGAGCTCGACGAGCGGTGTGTGTGCGAAGATGTTGATTGACACGGTTCTTGATTAGTTGTAGGTTGTAATTAGAAGGAAACAGATGTCCAGGGAGTGAGTTCCACAGTGATGCAGTGCAGTTGTTAGACGAACTGGTGGGCTAATGCCGTATATCGTGACTGTCTGACAGGCGTCGCTAGGGGCGGGATGAGGCGGGCCAAACCCTGGTAACATCTGCCGTGAAAGTATCTGTAAAATAGGGACATCTCGGCCACATGTCTGCGGTGTTCCAAGTTATCCAGATTCCGGGTTAACTCCGGGCCGCCGACGAGACGCACAGCTCTCCTCTTTTGAATGGAATCCAGCAGCTTTATGATGTGCTTTGGTGCGGCATCCCAGATGTGTGAGCAATATTCTAAGCACGGTGTTATTTGCGCTTTGTAGAGCAGGAGAAACTGCTGCGTTGTATACAGTTTTTTGTTGCGAAATATTGCACCAAGCTTCTGGGAGGCTGATTTTGCGATGTTAGCAACGTGGTCATGCCAGGACATATTGCTGTTGACCGAGACACCCAGTAGTCCGATTGACGAGGATGAAAGAATGGTCGAGCCTGCATAATGATGTTAGGACCCCCCGTATTGGCCCTCTTGGTAAACGTGGCTGCTTGGACCTTTGCTGCATTGAACTGGACCAAATTTCTGTCGCCCGAAGTTTGAACTTTCTCCAGATCTTGATTAATTGCTATAATCTGCTCCAGTCTGCGGTGATAAGTCTCAGTCGCTGGTAAAGGTTGTTCTGATCTAAATTGGGAGAAAAGGGTACTGTCATCTGCAAAACTGTAAACAGGATTATTTGTTTCGGTCAGCAGGTCATTAATATTGATGAAAAACAGAGTTGGTGAAAGTATTGCGCCCTGAGGCACGCCCGCGTTAATGGTGAATGTGTCTGAGATGTGTCCATCAACTGCAACGTGCAGAGATCGGTTCTTAAGTAAACTGGCAAGCCAGCTGCAGAGAGAGGGTGCCAATCTGAAGAACAGTAGTTAGTGGAGCAATCCGCCATGCCAAACTCTGTCGAATGCCTTCGAAATATCTAATGCAATCGCTCGAAACTCTCCCTAGTTCTCAATTGCCCTACTCCATATATGAGTGACATAGGCAAATATATCTCCTGTCGATCTCTCTTTGCGAAAGCCGTATTGATTACCGCTGATTATTCTGGTGTTCTCGAGGTACTTGAGTAGTTGCTGATTCACTAAACGTTACGCCATGGATGAACTGTTTTTTTTTAATTACCACACTTTTGGGCTCTCTAGAGAAATCTAAACACATTTCGTATAGGTATAATATCCTATACCTATCTTTAGCTGTTTACGAAATATTGACAGTTGAAAGTCGGGCATTTTGACATTTTGCATTTTGACATTTTGGCAGGCTCTAAAATCTAAACCGCACAAGATCAAAGAAAACGGTTTGCACATCCCTACCTTAAGTTTTAATATGCTATCGATAAAATTAACCGGAATTTTTAAACCTCCGGTTAAATTCAAAGTTACATATCCATAAGAAATAGGGTCACTTTACACACTTGTAACATATCTAACTTATTTGTGTTCTGTATTCACAAAGTATATTTTTCAAACGGAAAGGAATTGAGTGTTCCTTATTGTAAGCGTTTTTTCTCAATTTTGCCCCCGGTTTCTTTTTCAACATTTTTTTCGCCGAAAATCACGTTTCTCTGACTTATATTATTATTTTTTTTCTTTATTTCGTTTTATAATACTCTTATTAACTTTCCGAATAAATTTTTCCTTTCTTTTAATTATTTTTTTCCTATATGGTTTTATAATACTTTTATTAACTTTCCGAACAATTTTTTACGTTTCTAATTTTTTTTTCTAATTTTTTAGAACATTTTTGGGAATCCGGGGGGGGGGGGGGGGGGGGGATAACTCTTACCTTTACTGATGGGGGTTCATACTGATGGGCTCGTCATCGCTTGTCAGATTTTCGATCTGCGGCTCTGTTGCAGAGATATCAGCAAAAACGGTTTTTCCCCAAAATTCCCCCCTCATCCCCCCTTAAATTAGAGCCCCGATCCCCCCACGGGGGGTCCAGTCTTCGTCCAGGATCCGCATTGTACCTCGGCTACATGTCCTAAAAATTTCAACCCTCTAGCTATACTGGGAACATGCTTAATTAAAGGGG
The DNA here is from genome assembly GCA_016904865.1 of Pissodes strobi. Lineage (NCBI taxonomy): Eukaryota > Metazoa > Arthropoda > Insecta > Coleoptera > Curculionidae > Pissodes > Pissodes strobi. The sequence continues at coordinate 96,228 of MU185813.1, read as the reverse complement.
CGTTTCACATTGATAAGCGTTTCACTTTGATAAGCATTTTTTCTGACTTTATCCTCGATAAAGAAGTTTAACTTAAAAAAATCAGCAATTCAGCATATACCGATAATAGTCAGACGTACATTTTAATCTACCAAAGTTTGTTTGCTTTAGATTATTTTGTTTTCCAGTAATAAAATATTATGTAGTGACGTGCCGTGTCAAAACTCGAAAAAGCGAGTTTAAGTTCAACTAGCTTACCCTGTATAAAACGAATTATCATTTGATCCCTTGTACGATTTTTGGCGTAGATTCTCTTCAAGGTTTTCTATAAAAAAATTGTTTTCGAGCAAAATAAAATTAAAACCTATTATTTTTCATTTAGAGATCTAACCCAATCTAACCCAAACTCTTTTTCTCCTAGAAATTCCCGTCTGGATTTTTTCGATCCTCGCGACTTTTTCGGCGCTAGAACGACCCAAAGTAACCTTTTTCTCAAAAATACTTAATTGAGTCATCACCGTAGCCCTCGCCCACAGTGCTGGACCTCCACCCTCCAGGATTCAAATATAAATAACTAATTAGTAGCGTGCGAAAAACTTTTTCACACGTTGCATGAAAAACGCCATTTTCAGGGGCTGTCTAGGCGTGTGAAGAACTTCATTTTCAGAGGTAGTTATAGAAAAAACTATTTTTTCTTCAAACGTCAGTAAATCCGTCATTACTCGACTGTGTAGGCGGCAGTGAAGTTTCGTTTTTCCTCCGCCGGAGCTTTACTTTTCACTTTTCCGCCGGCGGAGGTAAAAGTGTTATCATAGCAACATAGATGCAATACAAGCAAACATCAAAATAAGCGTCAACAACTCAAGAGTTATTAAACTAAAATTTGTATTTATCACTCAATGTATGACTGCATTTCTAAAAATCACTAATTTAGGAACAAATTGGTTATTATTTAGTCGAAATATTTACTCAATAACTGCTTATCAATACGGAATTAAAACGCAATCGAAAACGCAATTTTAAAAATATAATTATTGTTGACAGTGTCCACTGACAGCTTTATGTTACATTACTATAGCAACAGCCTGAGCCTATTCACCGACACCGCACCGGTCTAAGCCGCCTTGCGAACCCACTTATCTTTAATAATAATTATTATTACTATTAAAAAGAGACTTTTTGCATTAATTTGTCGACATTTGAAGAAAAAACAGCATATTTTATTTGGAGGAAAAGTTACTTTTCATGGCTTGCTCTCTATTACCAGCCTCACTCCGTTCGGCTGTTAAACACGAGCGCGCCATGAAAAGTATTACTTTTCCTCCATATAAAATAATATACTATTTTCTTCAAACGTCAGTAAATCCATCATTACTCGACTGTGTAGGCGGCAGTGAAGTTTCGCTTTTCCTCCGCCGGAGCTTTACTTTTCACTTTTCCGCCGGCGGAGGTAAAAGTGTTGTCATATCAACATAGATACAATACAAACAAACATCAAAATAAGCGTCAACAACTCAAGAGTTATTAAACTAAAATTTGTATTTATCACTCAATTTGTGACTGCATTTCTAAAAATCACTAATTTAGGAACAAATTGGTTATTATTTAATCGAACTTAATCAATAACTGCTTATCAGTACGGAATTAAAACGCAATCGAAAACGCAATTTTAAAAAAATAATTATTGTTGACAGTGTCCACTGACAGCTTTATATGACATTATTAGAGCAACAAACTGAGCCTATTCACCGACAACGAACAGGTCTAAGCCGCCTTGCGAACCAACTTATCTTTAATAATAATTATTATTACTATTAAAAAGCGACGTTTTTGCATTAATTTGTCGACATTTGAAGAAAAAACAGCATATTTTATTTGGAGGAAAAGTTACTTTTCATGGCTTGCTCTCTATTACCAGCCTCACTCCGTTCGGCTGTTAAACACGAGCGCGCCATGAAAAGTATTACTTTTCCTCCATATAAAATAATATACTATTACGTCACTAAGTTAATAAACTTATTATGAATTCATTAATATCATTTTTAAAAAGCTTCGCAGTTATTAATACAATTATTAAATTTAATAGTTGAGTAGCAAGTCTACTAATTAATTCAAAGTACTAATAATAAGACCAATTACATATCATCACATTTACAGGGACACGACACCAGCTCATCAGCCATCTCATCAGCGTTATATTTGTTAGCGAACCATCCGGAAATACAGGTAGGTTATTAGCTTAATTATGGGACATTATGTTTTAATTGGACAGTTTATAACTAATTATAGGATTAGTTTTAATAGAAAAATATGAAAATTAATTATATATCTAATTTTTTATATCTATACAAATATGGGGTCAATTTAGAGTTCATTTCTCATAAACGCAAAAAAATATATAAATAAATATTAATAGTTGAGAGTTGAAAATTAAACAGAATTGTTGGTTAACAATTATCTTTTTTTATGGCAGTGGCACACACACTAAAGGGAGATCCTAAGGCACACGACGAGCGGTGTGTGTGCAAAGATGAATAGCCGTAGGTTATAATTAGAGGGAAACAGATGTCCTGGGAGTGAGTTCTACAGTGATGCAGTAGCGCCAGATAAAGTAGTCCTTGTAAAGCGATGTTCTAGGTGTTTTCAGTTGTACGACGAACGGGTGAGCTCTTGCTATCTGTCGTGACTGTCTGACAGGCGTTGCTGGAGGCGGGATGAGGTCCGACAAATCCTGGGAACATCTGCCGTGAAATATCTGTAAAACAGGAAGATCTTGGCCACATGTCTGCGGTGTATCAGACTATCCAGATCCCGTGTGAGCAATATTCTAAGCACGGTCTTATTTGCGCTTTGTAAAGCAAGAACGGCTGCTGGCAGGGGCGGATTCTCAATAAGATCGCCCGTGCGCGTGCAGTGCCTGCGAAAACAAATAGAAAAATAAAATCTCCTTCCCTACGTACAATTTAACATAAACTAACTATAAACTGCGGATTTACATAATTTTTGAATCTCCACTGGCCGCAGAATACATTGTTTATAGGAGAGAAATTGAGGCTACGACTGGTTAAATGCATTTTCGTCATGCAAATAGGTCCGTCAAGTTCGTAAAATCACGAGAAGTCAAGGCCCATCTGTGCGCTATTTAGATCCACACTTTCTAGCTTAATTTAGTAATAATTTGCAATTCTTGCGTTTATAATATGATGTCATAAGCTGAATTTTTCTGGGATGAAAGTACATGATAAGATAACCCTTATTCCTTATACAAAATTAGACTACGCCAAAGGACACTATCATAAAAAATCGAGATATTGGTACCACCGTATAGAGAAAAAAATACTTTTCTGGTCCAATGAACAATAAGGTCTTTGGAGGAAGTATTTTTTTATAATTATTTAAAAAAAAATAATTTATATTAGCCCTTATGGCCGAAAAAAATTTTAAACGCAAATATCTCGGTTTCAATCGTGCAAAAATTTGGTTAAAAAGTCGTTTTTTTCAAATATACCTTTCATTTAATAAAGAAAGAAGGCCTAAATGAAAAAAAAAATATTCTTTTTAAAAGTTTTGCCTATGTATTGACCAAGTAACAGTGCAATCCCCATATTTTTTGCTTTTAAATTAACATAAATATAGCAATAAACTAGTGATGTCATGGTTTTACCGGAGGGCAAGCAGGGGCCGTCGCCGTCGTTTCTCGACTCGCCATGCATATCTCTCATTGTTGATATTTATGGAACCTGTTTACTCTTTTACATTATTTTGTACAGGGATCACTTAATTATCCGTTATGAATGAGAATAATGTTTTATAGGGTGTATAACTTAATCATGATTTTTTTAGGAAAATAAAAAAATAACAAGATAATATAAACTATTTATTGAAGGTATAAGTACAGTATGTGTAAGTATAGGTTATCCATACACACATTTGTTTATGTCGAAAGAACATGTACTTAAAATTCCATTCCAGATAATTTATGTTCTTTAAGTCTTGCGTTACTTTTTCTGTTCGCTTTTTCTTTTACTTGTATTTTTATAACTAATTACTTCGTCGAATTTATTACTACTTTTAGCATCTGAAATGACTTATTGTATTGCTTCATTAATAACAGGGCCGCCGAGAGCCGAAACGGGCCCCGGGACTCTTCAGCTTTTTGGGCCCCTATACTGTCTATCACCTCGGAAGTGCGACGCAGGCGCTCCGCCGGAGGCTGAAAATTTTTTCACGTACCACGCCAAATAATGTTCATTTTGAGCCTCCAAAAAATGTAGGCATAAAGCCTTAAATTTCCAGCCGCATCTGAGATGTGGAGAATGAAAGAATGTTGCAGGAAAATTTCATCAGTTTTTGGAATATATACAGGGTGTTCCAACGAGGACTGAACAGGGGCTTATTTTTGAAATTCCCTGTATTTTTAAAATGAACCAAAATAACCATTCGATGTATTTTTTCTGCTAGGTTGAAAAATTGAATCAAAAAAACATTTGAACCAAAAACAAAAGACTTACGCCATGGATGAACTGTTTTTTAAACGGAACACCATGTATACTACCACATTTTTGGACTCTCTAGAGAAATCTAAACACATTTCGTGTATAATGTATACCTATCCTTAGCTGTTTATGAAATATTGACAGTTGAAAGACACTTTGACAGGTTCTAAAATCTAATCCGCAAGAGATCAAAGAAAACGGTTTGAACATTCCTATCTTAGGTTTTCATAAGCTATCGAATGACAGTAACTTCGAATTTAACCGGAGGTTTAAAAGTTCCCGTTAATTTTATCCTCGGGTTAAATTCGGAATTAGTGTCATTCGATAGCTTATGAAAACCTAAGATAGGAATGTGCAAATCGTTTTCTTTGATCTCACGTGGTTTAGATTTTAGAGCCTGTCAAAGTGTCAAAATACCCGACTTTCAACTGTCAATATTTCGTAAACAGCTAAGGATAGGTATAGAATATTATACACGCTTTTGCTTCAAATGTTTTTTTGGTTAAACTTTTGAATTTTTGAATAAAAAAAAAATACATCGAATGGCTATTTTGGATTGTTTTTAAAATACAGGGAAGGTCAAAAATAAGCCCCTGTTCAGTCCTCGTTGGAACACCCTGTACAAAACGTCACAATAATAATCGCCTATCTATAGCATTTTCACAAAATTTGTCTAGACCTTATTGGAATAATTTCAATGCAGGTTTTGTGACGTGTGACGCACTTGTCCTGCCTATCCCATTTCAAATTAGGAAAATTAATAAAAAAACATTTTTTAAAGGCAAATTGTAAATTTGTTGACATACATAAAAATGAAAACGTAATTAAAATAAAATTTATATATTTAAGCCAGCTAAACGGGTTTACACGTTAAAATTGAATTTTCTTGCCTTTTTAACTGCAATTCTCTAATTAAATCGGTTATATCTAAATTAGAACAAATATCTTCTTTGATACTTATTATTGCTAAATTCGAAAGCCTCGATTCTTCCTTCGGTATTATGAAACAGAAAATCTCTTTCGGCCATGTAAAACAAAATACTATATTTAAAAATTTTGACAAAAATTTAAACCATTTTTTTTTAAATAAAAAATATCATTAGGATTGAACTTATTGCAATAATTATACAGGTCCGGGCCGGCATTTCACCTCCCGTCTTCTGTTAGTAATTAAGTTAGGATTTTAATAATTTTTTATTATTGAATAGAAGCCCGGTCTCCTGGCCCCCAAAGCATCGGGCCCCGGGAATTTGTCCCGTCTGCCCCACCCTCTCGTCGGCCCTGATTAATAATATCAATATTACATCGAATCTCGTTTGCCATAAGAAAAGGAGAAAAAGTTCGTTCTGTCGCCCTAATTATTTTGCCTTTATGATCATTGCATATAATGCATTTCGGTCTATTTTGAAACCTAAAAGACACAAGAGGCTCAATTTTGCTCTCTGAAATCATATCCGTTGTGCTGTCCATTCTATTTAAAAGAATTATGCAGTACTGTGTAAATAGGCACCCTTTAATAAAATATTAATGAAGTCATTGCTTAGGACCGTAACATGGCAAATTAATATTCTATCTTTCAAGTTAATTTTATCCTGAGTAGGCAATAACTGGATTGTTGACAACAGTATCCAACAATATAAACAAGTATCAGTCATGGCTTTCCCAGGATAACATAAAGATGGAACCTCAGCTTTGGAACATGGTATATTTGAGAGAAATTTCCATCGGTCTTAGTGTAAAACATAAAATATGCAATTATAGCATTGACGTCTAATTTACAAACACCCTGTTTGCTGGATCAACAAGCATATTTCCTTGACGAGGTTTAACAACATCCCTATTTTTATATCATTCTGCTCTTTGATTCTTGCAACAAAAAATCTGTAATTAAAATTTTAAACATAAACTTACAACTTAACTTATTTAGCTAAAACAGATGTATGTAGATATAATAAAAACCCAAAGAGCCATGTTTCTTCCCGATTTACTAGGTACTTTAATATGTACCACATAAATTTATTAATTCTTTAACAAAAACAGATAACAATATGGCACATTGCACATTGACACCTAACGAGAAGATTTATAATAAAAATCAAAATAAAATAAGACCTAAAATAATATAATGTGTTGCATCAGCCGTGGAGGAAAACAAAGCTATGCTAAGCTTGAAGGCGAAGAGGAAGAAAGACTAAGAGTCGACGAAATTGGTGATCAGAACTAATTACGCCGTAAGCCCATGGCGTCTGTCATTGTTTATTATTATACCTTTGTTAGTTTACAAGCAAAAAATATGGGGTTTTCTCTATTATTTTTCCATTTAAGAGGCCGCAGAATTTTTGTTTTTAAACGATTTCAACGACTTTTGGGTAAAAATTGGGCATGGCACCCCTAAATTTTCCGCCTTCGCCGGGTTAGACTCCGGCGGCGCCGGTGCCTACGGCGATCCTTTTCCAGAGGGCGCAGAATGTTCTTTTCACCCTGCGCACTTCCATTTTATAAACTCATGAGTCCCCACTGCTGCTGCGATGTATACAGTTTTTTGTTAGGGATTATATTACAGTTAATCGGGGTAACTTTGTACCACACGAGCCATATTTTTTTAGTTATCTTAAGGTATAAGCTAATACTCGCTCGTTTATGGTTTAGAATGTTGAAAAGTAATAACAGAAACACTTGTGTTATCCAACTTGTAATTATTTAGCCAATCTCGGGTTATTTTTTTTTAAATTAGGTGGGTCAAAGTTACCCCAGTACTCGGGTAACATTGACCCACACCTTAGAAATCAACTAGAAATCGTATATCGTGACCGGTTTTAAGTATTAGAGTAACTTTGATCCACTTTAAGACATTTGTAGATGATAATTAAAATGAAAAAAAAAATATCGTGCAAAATTCAACATTTTAATATACGAGTACATAATTTGCAAGATAGTGAGTGTAGAGCCTAAAAGATATGTACATATTTCAACTTTTTCACCATTTTTGTCGAATGAACCGGATTAATTACATATATATCTTGTAAATATGTAAATGAAACCAAATTTTCTAAAATAAATGAAATTTAATTAAAAAAATACAAAACTGTTATAATGCTGTGTAGTTGGCTTGAATGTAAGCGGTGTTATTTTTTTAATTATAAACTTTCCCATTTTTCTAGAAGAAATGGGTCTATAATATTAAATATCCCTCGCTTGTTATAGGAAATTACATCTGCTTTTTTTATTAGTTTTATAACATCATTCTCTTGATAATCTATTTCAGTTTGTAGTGGCCATCTCCATTTTCTCCCAAATCTTTTAAAAGCATTTACTTTGTATATAAAATTTTCACCGTCTTCATTTGTGACTGCCGTTGCTATTCCTGGGAAAAACCTCTTATCATAGGGTAGTACTACATAATCACTGACACGATATTTCGCCTCCATAGACAACGTACATTTTTCATCGTCATCGGTCCATTTTTCCAGGATAAATAAATCTTTGACACTGACGCCTCTACCGGTATGAGGTTTCATGTCGTTGTTACTAATTTTCTTTATTACGTCTTCTTCCTTGTATATTATTTATTTTTATCTTTCCTTTTTGGCCACTGCCATTTCTTCCCAACTCTTTCCATTGAGTTTACCCTATAGCTAAAACCGTTATTTTCAATCTCTATGATTTTTGTTACAATGCCCGCAAAATACTGCTTGTTATAGTGCACCACCACGTAATCAATATTTTGTTTGTTTGATCGATGACGATTCTGAAACTCGTCGTAGCTCGGACTCGATAACGACATATTCTTCGATAACTTCCGACAAAGGCTCTGCTGCTTTGTTGCGCGTAAAACCCTTTTAAATGTGTTAGCAAGATATAATGAATAAGATGATACCTACCCTTAAGGATGCGGCCAGCGCAACATGTGTGCTCCGACTTGCTCGTCGGCGTGGGAGTGGGTGAATTACTTACTCTTGACCAGGGCGCCACCAGTTTGAAATATCCAAATCCGCAGATCCAAACAGGAAGATCCTCGGTCTTAAGAATTCATAAGGGCGATCCAAATCGACGATTATCCGCTACGCAAGGGCGATTCACATCCAAAATGACTAATAATTACACCTGTTTGGTTGAGGTATTCCAGAGCAAATAAAAGGCGGTCACGTTCGTGCAGGTTTAAATTTATTGGCGTTCGTTAGGTTAGACGATAAAGTGTAGTAATATTTCTTCCAATAAACAAAATGATATAAATATAAAAACAGGTAAGAAAAAGCTCAATTGGAAACAATTAATAACTTGATATATGCTCACGAATCATATCATCACATCAGATGTAACAGTATGACGTAATAAATGATTACGGAAGATAAAAAAAAACAATTCCAACTAATTAAAAATAAACGCAATATGCATAGGGTATCTATCGTCACATCAACTAATAATTAAAAGTTATCAGAATAATACTTATTACTATTAACATCGTTGCGCGTGTACCATGGTATACGAGTCGCAGTTGTACATGAATAAACCTTAAGATTCAGTTTATGAGATACCGCTATGTAAAGTTACTATAATCAGATATTTAGTCAATCAGAACGACAATGTTTATCACTTACCACAATATAAATTAAATTGTAAGAATAATGAAATGTAATATATAAAAAAACTATGAGCATTAATATAGATCCACACTAGTAGATTCGGCAGTTAATTAGATTCGCATAGATAAGCTGTGCTTACACCGAAACAGTATCGAGTATAGTTATATCAGTACCACGCAGAAAACTAAAACACGCGATATGATACAACGCTGGAAAAACTCTAAAACACGCAATCCAATATACGCTGAAAAATGTCAATAACACGCTGAAAATGCACGCGTGAAAATATCAGTAACACGCCACTAACATTATGCCGAAAAGATCACAAATATAACCTAAACTTATCTTTACTGGTCTTTGCCGATATCACCAACAGCCTTCCGCACGTGAACGACTGCAATGCACCTTGGGACCATAAACTCTCAGTGGCATTTGAGGTAATCCCCATACCTCTATGGCTACAGTTGGTACCAATGAAACACAACCAACTGTATTGACTGGTAACTACTTGGTTAGCTACTCAAATTCTCTCCAGGCAAAGCTCGCTCCAAACAAAAATAGCTTGCTCCGTATACACAACTCCAAGCACAACAGCTCCAGCCAAAAATAATAGCTCCCAGGAAAGCTGGCTCCAGGTAAAACTGGCTCCCAAAAAAAACCCTGAAAGAGAACAAGCGCTAAGTATGCATTCTCTCTCGGTAATATCAGACAGCCTCCTCTTTCAGAACACTCTCAACTCAATAAGTATTTAAAAATAATAATGATAGTCGTCTTGCCAAAATGCCAAGGTCACAATAAAACCAATATCATATCCACCCTACAGATGATAGACCTCAAATACTAAGAAAAACTGACTAATAATATAACCACTGTCTGCTCTTTTAAGAGTTCAGACCCCCAGGCAAGAACAAAGCTTGTCCATTTATGACATTAATATGAAATGTAAATTTACTAAGCTTATGTACGACTTTACAAGTTCTTATAAGCAAAATTCAAAGTAGAAATGAGTAATTTATAAAAGATTATATACAATTTTATACATCATTATACCCTATTATACAATACGGGTGCCCATAAGACAAAGAATCTGCTATGAGTGCTCGACTGCAATATCATACCGAAGACGGTATCAGAAACTATCATTACATACGCGTGAATTCCCCAAAATATTACTTCTTGTAAAAATAATGAGGATAATTAATCACGCTATGCCTGTTCTAGGCCCAAATTACCTTTTGTTTGACGATATTGCATGATATACGTGCCAGAGTTAATAAATTTTCAAAAGTAACACTCTCTATATAGCAGTATTGTGCAGTATTTCAATCCCCTCTGAGACCCGTTAGGAAACTATAATGAAATAACTTATGCTCTGATAAAATAAATTCCCCCTGTACAGAAAATAAATGAGTATGTACAAAATATAAGATGTATATTTATTTACCTAACTACGTAGGGTTTTACTATGGTAATGACGAATTGGGAGCAACAACGCTCTCTTCTACAGGCATTCCTCGAGGAAGGAAACGGCGTACTTTTTTCCAGAATACTCTGCAGGTGGCAAGTTACAACCAAAAATATTGACTCTCAGGCAAAAATCCATCCAATCCAGTTAAGTAATTCCCTACAGCAACCTAGTAACTATGCCACTTTTTATCGCCCGAAATAAGTATAATCCCCTTCAGGGTGAATTAAAAATTCATACGCACTACCTCCTAAGAAGGTTTGCCGAAGAAAGAGAACGAAATCAAGCCAAAAACGACTAACTAGAACGTGAAATTCAATGTTAAAAAGCTAGAAAAAACTCGAACCACAGGCCCGTTCCACACTGTCCTGTAATCCTAAGCAAAATACCCCAGCCGGTTGTCACCAAATTTACTAACATCTGCAATATGCAATGAAACGTACCTAAGGCTGTATGATAGTATACATTGCTGGTAGGACAAATAAATCCAACGATAAATTCATCATTGACAATGGCCAAACAACCAACAACCAAATCATTCCGAACGGCGGCTATTTAAAACTCCTGACATCAAAGCTATTGAACACAAAAATATCAATCGAATCTAAACGTACCTTTAGCTCCAGCCGGTTTTTCTTGCTGAAACATTTGCGACCAAATTCGAGCGACATTGCCAAGTTAGGGAACAGACGCATTTAATAGCATATCCTGACTGCGTATTTTAAAGCGAAAGCGAAAAACAGTCGTTTAATATCAAAACAAGGGGAGCATATCATTTAATTATGTATTTTCCTGTTGGCTTGAATCGTGACCACGTCAAAATCACAGGGCAATCGCTGTGCCAATTAAACATCTGGCAACGTTCCAAGAATAACCCTTTTCATTAAACGTTCCGAAGTGCATTATATTACACTCGTCCGTAGGCAACCAACAATTCTTTTAAGGTATATTACCGCCGAAAAAGGAAATTATTCACAAGGTAAGTGATTTAATTGAAGTGCACTGCTATATACTTAAATGTTTCTTGATAGCGATGTAGAATACGATACGATTTCGTGACTGAAATTACGTATATAACTAGCTTGTTTCAGTTTATTCCCCTAACAGCTCGATAAAGGCACTGAGCGTTCGATAATCATGCAAGATTAAGGGTGGCTTAACTGACTTTCTTTGAGTTCTATCTGTTACATGGTTCTCATGCTAAAATGACATGTAACCGCTTGACAAGGTTGCATTATGATAGGCATTTCAGCGATATCGTTGCTTGCGATATCAGCTTCTTCATTTTCGACGATCTTATTTTCTCTTCCTGATGCGTTTCCTTCCATCGGTTCTTAATTTTTTCTTATTTCAGTAATATGTTCCTCAACAATATCCACATTTTCAATTTCTATTTCTGACAATATCTGTTTGTCATTCTCCCTACTTTTCACAGGTTTTTTCAAAAAAATACAGTTTTCTATACTTACTTCCGCAGCTAAGCGTTCTTCATTATCTACGCCAAATTTGTTTGCCGCCATAGCAACAACTGACTCGCTATTTGAAGAAAGATCATATGTTGTTTTGATGGGTTTCTTCACACTTTAAGGTGTCTGCTTCTTTGGTTTATATCGTACTTTCTTTTTAGCGTCATCTTTAGTTTTATAAAATGCTTCAACTTCCTCGGCGGACACATTTTTACCCGGTAGAACAGGGAGCTGGTACTTCCGCATTCTCTTCGGGCCCGACAAATTAGATAATCGAATATTTTGCAAATATTGTTGAAATTCTGCCCCAAGAGCATTTTGAATATTATTTAAATCAATTTGCTTTGTATAGTCTGGAAGTTTTGAAATAACTAGTTCTGGGGACAACGCATACACGCCTGTTGCTTTGAAACCAGCAATGAGATTATCTGAAATTTTGACTTTTAATTGGGCTAATGTATCATTTAGCAACTATGCAAATCAGTTATTAGGAAGACTTATGCATTTCTTTCCTTGAGAAGTTCTCCTCCATTGCAACAGGACTGACCTCCATGCGGTTTTTAAAGGCGACAAAAAACCGGGTTGGAGCAGGTGAGTAGAATTTGGTATGAGATACAAAAACCTATACGTACGCAGCGATGCTGACAGCACGCTCTCCGTTATTATGTTCGCTAAATATTTGTTTTGAGTTCCTGATGTAGTCAACTATATACAGATATATTTCGAGTTTTCAAGAATCAGTTTAGGGATATAAATTACTTTGACATATCTACTAACGCGCCCGCGCCAGGTGCCCCGCTAAGTGACTGACTACAAGTAGATTACCATACTACTAGATTATAATCCAAACTAAAAATATTAGTTTTCGTAAAATACTCACACTTTTTTGGACTCGAGCTCTCGTATATTCTAAGTTTCGTGACAAAATGATAAACGATTTTAAAGCTATACTTTTGATCAACAAGTGTATACCTATTACTGATCTTAAAATTAGTGATTTAGAAGTTTTGCCTCATGTATTTTAGATTCAAATTTGGAATGGCTATAGATTTATTTCAATTCCATTACTTTTTATCCAGTAACATTTTTTTATCTTGGTACTTATAGAAGGCAGTGAGAGCTGAACAGAAAGAAATTTGTGGCAAAGATCGGGATAGAAAAATAAGTTATCAGGATTTACAAGACATGAAATATTTGGAACTAGTCATAAAGGAGACACTGAGACTCTATCCGCCAGTACCTACTATTGCAAGATACGTGACTGAAGATACAAGTTATAGAGGTATTATATTATGTGTTTTTGGCATACATGTTCACATTGCCATCAAATAGCCCATGCAATCCAAAACTGGTAGCAAATACTTTTAAAAAATTAAATGTTCCAATGGTTGCTAAAAAGCATTTTTATAAGAATATACATAATAATATCTTCTATTAATTATTATTTCTCAAGCGTTCAACTATTATGTATCCTATTAAAATTGGAATGGAAGTAAAATATTTTGTACCAAACTTGAAAATTCTATATTTTTCAGCCAATAAGAAGCTTTCATTTCAGCTCGTTACTATAGCAATCACAAAACTTTTCCGAAAATTTTTTCGACCTTTTTGGAATTCTCTGGTATATTGAGGATTATATGGTATCGAAACATATTTTGCATTTTTATCTTGATTAACGGAAGAAATTAAATCACGAATGGTTTTTCAAATGTATGCCTATTAATTAGTTTATCAATTAAGCTACCATTAACTTTCGCTATATTTTCAATTGCCTCATTTTTAAAGACATATATGTTACTGAAGGGAAAATTAACCATACTATGTACTAAGAAATGAAAGCAGTCATTAGGAATATATGGGTGAGTGGTAGTATTTTTTCTATAAATATCAAATTTTACTAGTTATTATTATTTCTAATTTTAAAGTATCAAAAAATGGTAGTTTGCTAGTGTTCTCGACCTCATAAGCGAATTATAGATATGATCTTATATTGTAGCCTATATCAACACCTCATTGTGGGCTTTTTGAATAAAGCCGCTTCGGTTCTGGCCTCAGGGTGGCCTTAGTGACCCTAATCAAACTTGAAGCCCTAAAAAAAATGGATTTCCTCCTTTATCAAGAATGAGAAATCTAAAAATAAAATTGGTTAGCAAATGCATTTAAAACAGTAAAATTAATTGCATTTACTTACCATTTTCATTTTTAAATTTCTCGTTCTTGGCAATGGCGGCAGATTTTTTCTTTGAAAAGTCGATAATTTTCTAGGTTTTCTCTCAACAGCAACAATCCTACAGTAAAACTTTAGAATTGAAAGGCAAAGGAATGTCAAAAGACTATTAAGAAATGAATAATAATGTTGTCCCATAATTATTATTAATTACTTAATATGATGATTGTACGGAGACCAATTCTGTTGTTAACTCGGTACTGTATGCTTTACACTTAAACGCTCTAAACACTAAAATCCGAAGTGATCACTTTGGTTTATCTAAGCTTATTACATATATGTATGCTTGCGCAGGTAGCTGCACCAATTATAAATGTAGCGATAATAATTGAATTGCTGATTGTTAAAAGGAACTTACTCCAAAAAACAGAAATGTCGGGAAATTAAAAAAAAATTTCCCAATACTATATTAGCAAATTCAGCGCAAAATTATTATGGTATATCCATAGTAGATCTAATGTGGACTAATTTTAAGAAATATCTAATTAATTTATGGTGTTTTTAAATAAAATATATACAAAAAACGGCGTTGGAGTTAGTTCCTTTTAAAACCAAATGACATATAGCGAAAATAAATGAAAAAAGGATATTCAAACTACGTTTATTAACACGAAAAACATTATTGGAACACTACACATTGACTACTACAACGTGAAATAACTACACATACAAGTCATTCGATCGCAGCGCCATTTCGCCCCGTCGGGGCAATTGAGTCGTAAAAGGAACAAAGTCCGGGATTTAGTTCCTTTCACGACTCAATCGTATCTAGCGATTTTACCTGTACAACAAGCGCTTAATGGGAGTTGGTTCCCTTCATCACCAATCGATCGGCAAAGCTAAAAAACATCACTTTATGTGCAAAAGTCAAAATGGCCAACTTTTGGAGTTAGTTCCTTTTAATACTCAGCAATTCAATTTTAATTCACAAATGACCACAATAATTATATCAATCGACCTGATAAACGAATGAATAAATGAAGAATAAAATTAGAAAAAAATTATTGAAAGCTATCTTAATGCTTGGCTGTCAATTTATATCTATAGATTAAAAGCGATTATATCAATCGGTCAGAAAAATAAATGAATAAGTAAAATTAATCTATGCTAAAGCTCGCTTAAAGCTTGGTCGACAAGACTAAAATAATTAAATAAACTTAAGCTTCTGTATTATACCCCTTAGATCCGGTCGTCAAGTTCAGTAGTGGAGGTGGGAAGTACCTTTGGTGAAGGCGCCGGGCACCTGTAGCCAAGTCAAAGTACTGCTACTCGATGGCCCCGAGGGTAAAACTAGCAGAGAACTTGTAGCCCGGTGATAAAATTGAACCGGAGATAAAATCGGTAGCCCGGTGATAGAATCTGTAGCCCGGTGATAGAACCCTGTAATAACCCAATACTAATTAGACGAAGCCCCTTATTTCAATGAAAAAAAACTATAGCCCCCTTGCATAAATATATTTTCTTTATAAAACAAATCCTCCCAAAAATTATCAATGGATTTTCAATGATCATCAGCAAATAAAAAAAGGTACAGACAACTTGAATATAAAAAAGAGATAGGTATGAATCACCCCTAAAAAATATAAACTATCCCCATATGATCAAAACTAAAGTCACATTAAAATAAAAATTTAGATATGATAAAAGGGAATAGATAAAATAACTCATGGAATGCCAAACAAATGGTGGTTAAAGTAAAAAAAGATTAACACAGATAAGGCAATTAAATGGCTAATTTAGACAAAAAAACTGTAGCAATAATTACCTCGCTTGTGTTGGAGGGTTGCTGGAGGATCACCTGCCTCGGTTTTGTAAGATTAGCTCGGAAAGCTTCTAGAAATAAGGGAAAATAGCCATTAGCATCATGGCGTCTACGTACTTCATAAGCAATAGGAAAAAAATAATTCCAGAAAACGCTTACCTAGTGCAGTATTTAAATTCCGATAAATCGGTCGTGTCAAAACACAAACTAGAAACTCAACACAATAAGGGCAATATAAAATGCAATACTAAAAGCTGAGTCACTATGACTGCACTAAAGCAAAAAACCTTCCTTTATCACCAAAGGGTATTTCTAGAAGAACGAAATCATCGGTTTCAGTCGATTTGCCTTTTTCCACGTCCACGGAATCAGTCAGAAAAAATTGTAGGGCCGATCCATGCCGTATCGTATTCTAACAATTCGATACGAGGAATAATTCTAAGATAATAAACGGCTTGGTTCGCGTTTATTATGGTTGTAAAATGACGGCGGAAGCCACAATTAATGAGCTGAAATTAAATTGTTCAAGAAATTATAGAAAATATTCCCCAACAGAATGATAAACTGTTAAAAATCTAAATCGTCAGAAGCAATTATGGGAAATAGCTCATTCCTACTACCCAGTGCCACCAACAGTACCAACCGAATATTGCTAATATTGCAGCATGCCACGTGGAAAGATAAATATCAGAGGTCCCAAAAAGTTATCAGAAGTTATCAAAAGTTATGAAATATTTAAACCGAAACTAAAATATGAATTTAACGAATTTAATGAGGCTTTACAGTAGGCTTTATTAACCCAATTCTTAAAAATATAGAAGAGTTTGCTGTCCGTCCTTCGGTATTGTAATATAAATGAAGCAAAATTATACCAATACCATAGTATCCTGTTTTAGTAATTTGATCAAACCTAAGCGATCTGTGGTTCGCTTATCAACTAAAATAAAAATAGTCACAAAGTGCCTGAGGACTACATACAAGGCCACAACAGTGTTATAAAAGCTAATACAAATATATCATTAACATATATGTAGAATAAAATTAATTTACATTAATAAATGCGGCAACCTTAAGCTTATTGACAGCAAATCGAATCAATAAATTTAGAATTAATTAACCGAAGAGGTCAACCCTCAATAATTCTTAGCGCAAAATATAGCATCTTTTGTTGCCAAATACAGTATATAAAATGAACTTTAAAATCTTTTACACTGGTCAAACCAGACTGTAGCAATATATTCATGGCAAATGCACTACGCAATGTGTTGGTATTAATACGATTGGCAAGATACTTCGGAGATTGCTGTGTAATTGCGTCTACCTAATACTGAAGAATACACAGGACACATCTTAAGGCGATCCTCAACAACCATGCTTGCCGATTCAGGCGCGAATATTACAAGTATAAAAAGGCACGGAGGCTGGAAATCCAGTAGCGTAGCAGAAGGGTACATAGAAGAATCGATTGAAAACAAAAGCAAACATCAAATAAAATTTTGGCAATATCAGAGGCAAGCAGCTCCATGCAAAATAACAATACCATTAATAATGCTGAAGAATCTCATTCAAGTTGATTAATGGGAGATACTAATAATGAAAGAACATGCCTTAGTTCGCAGTTAACGTGAGACCTTTTTGCATCGGCAATAAGTTTACAAAATGCAAACCATTGTATTTTCAATATACATATATATAAAATCACGTTGTTTGTTATTGTTTATGTTTCATTAAAAAATGCAAATGCAAATGCACAATCATGCGTGGAAAGTGTGTACTTTCCGCGCGCTTGTAGAGAAAATAATAAATATGTAATGATATAAACCAAAGCAGACACGAATCACCGAATAACACATTTATTTCACTTAAGAGAACATAATTTCCATAAAAGACTAAAAATACGGCATAATCTAATTTGGAGCCGAAGTTCGAAGTCGGCGTCTTCTTCTCTTCTCTCAGGTCAGTTTCCCCGCCAAAATCAAAGATTGACATTTCAGTCATACCACCCTAGCAATGTTGCCACCAGTAAATAATAAATAAAACTGTTTTTCTAAATCTGAATTTAGCATTAAATACTACAAATATGACCTTTAATCAAACACTTTATGAATTATAATCTTACGTATATATATTTCCTAGGCAACATCATACCAAAAGGTTCGATAATATCACTATTTATATATGGACTGAATCGTGATCCCGATTATTTTGAGGCCCCTGATGAATTTAAACCAGAAAGATTTTTAGACACTGATGGTAAACATCCATATTCGTACGTTCCGTTCAGTGCTGGACCACGTAATTGTATTGGTAAGTATTCTAAAAATTCAACAAATTAAAGAAATTAAGAAAATGCATGTTAAGGCCCCTTGAAGAAATTTTAATTTTCTAGATTTAAAATAATCGTAATACGCCTTAGAAATATTACTAATAGTTAATATTATACTTAAGAAAAGAGCATATTTGCATTGTTAAGTCGTGTTGCAGCGACTGATAATCATACAGGATAAGAAAAAAAAGTTTTAGCTCATTTTATCCTTCGCCAAATACACTTAGATGTATTTATTACAGTTGTTTTCGTAACATGCCCGGTTACCCCTAATACAGTTGTATCACACCATGATACAAAGAAAACGAGATATGATATTGCGCATGTAGGGGCGGAGCCAAGATTCAGCGCGCACGTCATGCGGTTCGTTATTTCCCGGGCATGTAACCTAAGCGCCGTTTGTTTTGTGTTGTGTTGTGAGTTTATGCTCGGCCTTTTTTTGAATTGTTTATCAAATTAACTTTCAAAATGCGTTGTGTAGTAGCTGAGTGCCACACAGATTATGAGTCTAAAAACTTTACGAGCGATTTATTGTTTTTTCGGTTTCCTAACAACGAAAATCTTAGCACTCATTGATCATTTGTCCGAAGGTGATTTGAATAAACCATCTGACGTAATGATGCACCACATGGAAAAATTAGAAACAATTTTTAATGATGTAAATTCTGATAATTTGCGTATTTGTAAGGGATATCTCAATCATTTAATTAATTGTAGTTCAAGATTGTAGCCTAAAAATTAAGCAATTATTTTTTAGATCCCTAGTGTTTATATGCATGCGGAATTTAAATAAAACGCTGCAAGATAGGGTTTTGTCAAGAAAAAAGGAAAATGTCCAAACAGTTCAATAATTTGAATTATATATTTTTTTGTGTCTCGCTATTAAACTTTTTATTAATTTGTTTATTAATAACTTGTACGTATTTGTGTTTTGTGTGTATATATGTATGTTTTTCTGTCTGTTCCACTTGACCATTACTTATGTACTGTACATATTTAATAAAAAAATTAATAAAATTAATATGAAACATAAAACATTAAGTATTTTTAATGTACCCATTTTTAATACATCGATAATAAATTTTATATGTGCATTACTTATCCCCAATATAAAAAATACAAAATTAGATAACATTATTTTACTTACTTCATACACAAAACTATATTATCACCACATTACCAAAAGCACCTCGATTTAAAAAAAATTTCTATCGTGGTAATCTTACTAGTTCTGTGAAAGTATCATTGTGGTAAAGGTTCTAAATCCTAACATTATTAATCTTATTTTATAATAATGTGTTATTATTAAATAATAATAATTTATCTGCCACTAAGCTATTAATTTCTCATGAAATATGTTTATCCTTTCTTGAATCACTCCCAATGCATCACTTAATTTTATTACCCGAGGCTGTAAAAAAATTATCTTATATATAAAAACATGTGTATCACATCGTACCATATCCGATTCGTTAATATAATTTGGTATTAAAAGGTCTTGTCTATCGTAATAGCTGGAAAACGCGAAATAAGCCATAATTCCCATATATTCCATTAGGTTCAATTCAAATTTTACGAACCGCTTGACGTCATGCGCCGACTGGACGAATTTGGAACGGCGATTTAGCATATCTTGTTTTCTTTGTATCATGGTATCACACAAACGTTAATACAGAGAGAATCGTATAGTTTTCTTGTTGATAAATGTTTTTGATGGTGAAACCTCGCCATATGATAAACATAGTTTATAGAGCGCGGAACATAGTTTATAGAGCGCCTCAAATTTAATAAGACTTTTAA
>MU185813.1:52795-75724 GCA_016904865.1 Pissodes strobi | reverse complement strand
GAGCAGCAGGAACAACTTTTAAAAGAAATATTACTCCTCCATTGTACAGCGTGCCCTAAAAGCATTTGTCAAAATTTCAATAATGAACTTAGGTTTAAATCTCGTAAATTGTCCCTACTTATTTTTATAATAGTCTTTAGTTTGAACGAAACAATATTTATTTAATCTCTGTTATTATACAGGGTGTTCCGTGAAATGATTCCAAATATTCTAAACTGTTCTTGTTGAGCAATAGAGAAATGTCCACTTAAATATTTGTGTGGGGTTGCTAGACCTCCATCGGGCGCCTCCCCAGGTGGCGGACAGGGGAATGCCTCCTAGATATAGGTTGTACCCAGGAAATCAAATACTCGGGGCGGACCAAAACTAGCATCAACCGAACGGTTATCGGTATAAGTAACCCCCTCTTGCCAGTGAACAGCCACGGGTGGAAGAACTGGCAAGTAGGAGGGCAACTCATTGTCCTTGGAATCGGAAAAAATGATTCCGAAGGTGGATGAACTAAGATAATTAGTCAACGGCAGTGGGATGTGGAAAGCCACGGGATGACTACCACATTAAAGAACTATAACGCTATTCTTATAAAATCTAAATGGCAAAAACCTATAGTGTAAAACTTACCGCTCATGGAAATCGGAACCCAAGAGCCGGCAGGGAAGGGCAATCGCAAAGACAAGACAGTGGGGCCTTCCAGATCGTCAGCACGCGAAAACCCCACTCTCCGCATGTAAAAGCTGCTGGAAACTGTCACCAAAAGAACAAGGTGAAACTTAAACTATATGATGAAATTGTGCTGTTCAGCACATGGAATGTACGTAGTTTATTTATGCCCGGAAACTATTGAACGTAGAATTGGAAATGCGCAGGATGAATATCAGTATTCTAGGACTTAGCGAGGTACGATGGCCGGTATCCGCCACTCAGAAAGCAGACCATAGATATCTTTATTATTCTGGAGGAACAGACAGAGAGCGCAGATATGGAGTTGCAATTCTGGTGACGTCAGCAGTAGCTGGATCGGTCTTAGATTTTTTTCCCCCAACGACGGAGCCATGCTTATAAAAATACAAACCTCGCATAGGATATTGAACATAATTCAAATATATGCCCCTACGGGAGACAAACCTGAGAAAGGTGAAAAACCGCTGGTCATGGGAGATCTGAACGCAAAGATCTGAGCTGGCCAGGAGGCTGATATAGTCGGTAAATACGGACTGGGGAGTAGAAACACACTTAGTAATTACTAACACATTTTTCAAACTCCATCCCCGACCTCTCCTGCAAACACCACGGAAAATATAGTGAGAAATCAAATTGATTTCTTACTACTGAATAAACAATTCCAAAGATATGTGAAGGCAGTTAAGACATATCCAGGAGCGGACGTGGGATCTGACCATAATCCAGTTGTTATGGAATTTGAAGTACACCGCTTTAAAAAAGCAAAGAGACAAGCACACACAAAAGTCATAGACATCCGAAGACTGGGAGATCCTAATATAAAAGAGCAAGTAAGAAGCTCACTAGAAAGAGAAATGAAACGAAACACGTCAAGATAGAAGAGACGGAGGCAACCTGGAGCGTAATAGAGAGAACAATTAATAAAATCCAAGAGCAAGAGATAGGGTTCATAGAAAACAATAAAAAGCAAAGGTGGGTGATGCAGGAAATACTGTCCTTAATGGATGAAAGAAGGAAGCACAAGGAATAGAACCGAGACAAATACAGAGAACTCAACAAAATAATTAGAAAACATGCAGTGAAGCCAAAGATCGATGGCTGTCAGCAAAATGTCAGGAGATAGAATCACTGCAAGCAAAATACGATACATTCAACGTACACAAGAAAGTTATAGAACTCGTAGGAAGATGTCGAAAGCAACCAGCAGCAGTTTTGGAAGGTGCCAAGGGACAAATCCTAGCTGGAATAGAAGAAAAAAGTTAAAAGATGGAAGTAGTATATTGAAACACTATTCAAAGACAACAGATCCACCAAAAAAAGACGA
The DNA here is from genome assembly GCA_016904865.1 of Pissodes strobi. Lineage (NCBI taxonomy): Eukaryota > Metazoa > Arthropoda > Insecta > Coleoptera > Curculionidae > Pissodes > Pissodes strobi. The sequence goes on along the minus strand of MU185813.1, from coordinate 73,719 downwards.
TCCTGAAGAAATCGGACCTGAAATTACAAAGAGTGAAGTTACTTATGCTGTCAAACTACAAAAAAAAACGGAAAAGCAACTGGTCAGATGATATACATGCTGAAACTTTGAAGATTATGGCAGAAAACGACGAATCAGGTGTTGATCTTCTTACATTACTGTTCAACAGCATATATACCAGTGGCTCCTTGAACTGTGACGACTATCGCCTGATAAGTCTCATGTCACATGTTCTAAAGGACTTCTTAAGAGTAATCCACACAAGAATTTGCCGCAAATGCGAGACCCAAGTTAAGGAAACCCAGTTTGGATTCCGGAATATGGTGGGCACACGGGAAGCCCTCTTATCTCTAAAAGTCCTAACATAAAGATGTAGAGATATGAATGTTGACGTATACGCATGCTTTATATACTATCGCAAGGCATTTGACTGCGTTAAACACGAAATACCAATACACATCTTGACATCTACAGGTATAGATAATGGGGACATTCGTGTGATTAGTGACCTGTATTGGAGACAATCGGCCACAATCCGAGTAAACGGCAAAACGTCAGAAAAGTCTCGATCATGAAAGGAGTGAGGCAAGGCTGCGTCTTGTCACCGCTTCTTTTTAACATATACTTGCAGGCAATATTCAGAGAAGCACTTGACGAAACAACAGGAGGACTAGTAGTGAGTGGGAAGGTAATAAATAACTTAAGATACGTGAATGACACCCTCATTATAGTTGGGGAAATTAATGCTATTCCTTCCTGAAAGAGATTTTTCATGTCCCCGAATTTAATGCTGTATTCTTATTGGCTACATATTGTTTAACATCGGCCCAAATTAACTCAATCGGGTTCAGCTCACCACGATATGGTGGAAGGCGAAGAATTATTTATGGTATATCCAAAACCAAGACCATAGTCTTCTCCAAAACACATAAAAATATAACCTTGACCATAGAAGGCAAAGATGTAGGGCAGGCCTGCTCGTCTAAATACCTGGGCACCTCGATATATCAAGAGTGCGCCCTAAAAGTGAAATCAGATCCAAAATAGAACAGGCGAGGAAGGTCTTCGCTAGTATGAAGAAGCTCTTTACTAGATTGGAATTGAGCTTGGAGCTTGGATGATCCGTTGCTATGTGTTCCCTCTCCTTCTATACGGCAGTGAGAGCTGGACCCTTGAGGAGAAGAGAATCGACGCATTTGAGACGCATGCTCAGAATTTCTTCGACACAGAAGATGACCAATATAGAAGTTCTAAGACGTATGAACAAATGAAAAGAACTGCTTCAAACGATAAAAGAAAAGAAAACACAGTATGAGGGGCAGCCGATACGAACTCCTGAAACTCATCATCGAAGGGAAGATTCAGGGAAAAAGAACTATCGGAAGACGCCAGAACTCATGGTTGAAAGACAACCGCAGATGGTTTGGGTGCACATCAGCAGAGATCTTCCGAGCAGCTGTTTCCAAGACCACACTGGCTATTTGGATCGCCAAACTTCGTAAGGAGACGGCGAAATAATAAGAGGAAGAAATATATTTTTTCTCGTATTGCGAACATCTTAGTAAATACGTATCCCTGTTCCTAAACAAGGGCATGTCTGAGACATGTAGCATCTTTTTATGCAGAAAAATGGCTTTAAGCTTTGGTGCATCGGAAATTTGAGTATCATTTTTAAGATATTCGTATACTGCGATTACCTTATGTCTACATAATTGTAATAGCGATTGTATGAAAATGCGTAGAAGAGTAAATTTGCAATTTTGTAATTTATATCTATCTGCGGTCACACTCTCTATTTATGGTATCTGTTGCAACAGCTAACGCTATAACTAATGCTTAAAAATAAAGTGATAAGTGTCACGTTGCGAGAACTGCTAAAATGCATAAATCACTAAGTAAATATCACCCTGTCATAAGTTTGAACTTGAAAATATCATGTAAACATTAAAGGCAAATTATTACAAATAATGCCAGCTGTCAACGCAAGTATTTATAAACCTTAAACGTGCAATGATCAGCACATTTTCTATATAAATACGCAAGCGAACCATCAGTTCGGGAGACGTTGTTTCTCACCTAAACTAGTTCCCTGCATGTACACATGTACGTAGGGTCCGAATCTGTAACCGTATTTCCTACCTAAATACGACTTTTTCAAGCACACATGTGTGCAAGACTTAGTCTCTATACCTACAGTAGTGAAAGTCGAATCGATGATAAATTTGTCAAAGTTCTAAAAAAGATAATAATTTTGAAAGTAGAATCTGTCAAGTAGAGAGTGCAGTGTAAACTCTGACTGGAACTCAGGCAAAGCCGACCATAAATAAAGCACACCACAAATCTTAAAAAACTATAGTATAAAACAGTGGCCAAGTACCTATAAACAATTCAAAAGTATACCTCAATCGAGAGCACATGCGCACCTTAGTAATAGGGTACAGTGTGAATTCTCCAAGTATTAGACCATTAGATATTGTTATTTTTTGTAACTAAAGTGATTTCTAAATCATCTCTTCTCACCTGACGTAGATCGATCTTAAATCTGAGCTACATAACCTGCATGCCATTCCATGGGCCTCATGTCATATAGGTTGTTACAGTAAAGTTTTAGTATATAAATTGACGCAAGCCATCCCATAAACAATTTAAAGTACACCGCCAATCTCAATTACCTACACAATGAAAATTCCCGGAGTTGACAAAATTTTTGAAAAATGTAGGTGTTATATTTCACACGAAGCATGTATTCGCATCCGCAATTTGTAGTAGCGCAAGTGGCTACCTATATCCTGCATAACAAATAAACAGGCGCCGAAAATGGCAACTTGATATCTTGTATTGTGATGAAAATATCTATTTATAATTTGGTAGAACCGTTGAAACAGATAAATGATTATAGAATACATCAAACATAATATATCATACAAAAAATATTTTTTAGTAATATCTATATAATAGTATATTATGATATAAGTGTATAAGAGGGCCTTTAAAGCACGCGCGACATATTTCAAGACACGACGCCGACGCGCAGCGGAGTGTTTTGTAAGTCGCAAGGGCTTTAAAGGTCTCTTATACACGTATATTATACGCTATTTTTTATTACGAATGCATCATAATCTCAAAAATGTTTTAAATATTAAACATAAAGGATATATTGACGAATATATTAATCTGTCACATTTGACATGATCAAATGTTTCTATAGCAACCTTTAAAAAAGTGGGCGCATCATAAACACCATTTTAAGCACGCTGCAGCGTGCGATAATCGTTGATTATGATGCATGCGTAATAAAATAGTTATTTTCCTAACAAGTGCGCAAAGTGATACTTTTCCGCACGCGACTGATGTTGACCGAACAACGCCAAGCGGAGTTCGGTCAATCAGTCGAGTGCGGAGAAGTCACTTTGCGCAAGTATTAGGAACAATATTTTTTCTACGAGCGCGGTCCAAACAAGCACATAATAATAATAACCCGTATTTAAATAAAAGAAAAAGTATCTGTTAATTATACCTACGGTTGCTTTACATTACTATTATTGTTAACCTGACATGACTTAAAAATATATGGTTTTTGGTTTAAGTTGTAATATCGCGAATTACGGAAGCTTTGAGAGAAAAGTGAATGATTAAGAGTTAAAACGGTTTTCTTATGTTGCATAAATAATTCCATCAATCACATTTTTCTTCCACGTGTCAGGATACATCCAGGTAAATCTTGGGGTCATTAGAACTATCCATTTTCTTAAGGCTTTCTAGCGACGCTGAGGATTATGTTTTTGGGATACTTCGTTTTACACCTAGATTTGTTTAAAATATGTCAATCTGACAATTGTAAGTATTGTTGCTTGACATAATTTTTTACTACTATTCCGAGGATTTCAAAATATATAGTTTTTGGTTTAAGTTACAATATCGCGAATTACGGAAAATTTTAAGGAAAAGAGTATAATTATGACTTAGAACGGTTTCTTATATTGCATAAAAACTCCAAAAGTGTAAAGTTTCTAAAAATATATGAACATTTTCTTGTCTCTGGTGATTTTAGAGAATTTTACTTTCCCGCACATTTTCCCGCATAGCGTGCGGGAAAGTACTACTTTGCGCACTGAGTAGCGTGCGCAAAGTAGCTACTTTGCGCACACTCGTAGAAAAAATACTTTATAATGTGGTTCATAAAAGTTAACTAATGCTATTTAATTTGCAGGTCAAAAATTTGCAATATTAGAAATGAAGAGTATTTTATCAAAAATTATTGCACATTTCGAACTGTACCCAACAGATCCACCACATAAATTATTGCTTTCTCAAGAAGCTGTATTGAAGTCGATTAATGGAGTGAAGATAAAACTTAAGAAGTACGACTGGGAGTCCAATTAAAATAGACAACAATTTTTTTTGTACCACTACTTGGCTATTATTATTGTTTTTATAAGATTTTTAATTGTCATTGCCCTATCAATGTTTAAGTGGAAAATAAACGCATATAGACACGCTCCTTTATATATTTTTTTCGAAATACCCACCTGCAGTCTTATGCGGCGTTTACATTGGTATAGTAAATGGGTTAGTTACTTGCACTAGTAACTTGCAAGTCAGCAACTAACCCAGTGTGAACAGATCAGATAAGTACTTGTGCAAGCACTTGTATAAGTAGCGAGGACAGGAACGTGAATAGCTTGCCATCTATTCACTTTAACACTAGACTTCCCCTGCCACCGCAATTTGCACTAGCTAGGCGATAAATGTATCAACTAGCCCTGCGAAGACGCGGCTGGATAAGTTTAGTAGAGTATGAAGAGCGAGTCAGTGGTGTTGTTGCTAAATTTGGATTTTTAAAAATTATTTTGGAAGGTATCGTTAACAGTGAATAATAAAGGTGTCCAAAGGAAAACCGTTAAATTTGTGGAACTTTATTATCAAGGCGGGGGTCTTTGGGATGTAAATAAACCAAATTATAGGAATAATCAGATGAGAGTGGCGACTTTTGAAAAATTACTTCGGTATCTCCTGGCTACCAGTCACGGCTGGTATCTCCTGGCCGTCAATAATCGTTGGCATCCCCTGGCTACCAACCACCATTGGCATCTCCTAGCCATCAACCTCCGTTGGCAACTCATGGCCATCAACCAGCGTTGGTATCTCCTGACTGCCAACTACCCAAGTTACCTCCTGAGGATCTGTTACCCATGCCATCTCCTGCCCAGCAGCTACCATTGTAATCTCCTTTCAACCAAGTACCGTCATCATCTCCTGAGCAGCAGCTACACGTACCACCTCATGACAAGCAGCAGCCGTCTACCGCGGCAAGACGTAATAATGCTGAGCATAACAACGATAATATGTTTGTCATTGTATTTAACGTAAAACGGAAGTTTTCACGACTCTGGTCAATTAATGAAGTAATGCATGGTAGGTTCTTAAATTAGACACAGTAAATAAAAAAAAATTCAACTTATTAATAACCGTTCTAACCGAGTATAACAAACCAACGAGTAGCGACAGCTGGGGGACCAAATTTTTTTGCGCAAGCGCGAAATAGTGTGTCCATCCGTCAAACCGACTTCTGTTGTAGCCCGTCAGCTACAATGCTTACAAATTCTGAAGTGAGTTTTACTTTTGAATTGTGTCGTAATTTCCAAATTTTAAAACTGAATAAGTGTATATTCATGCCGGGTATTTATTGTGCATATCGTGCCTGTTCAACTAGGTCTGGAGATGGAAAATCTTTCTTCAAATTTGCTCTAAAGATTATGACCGGTAAGTACATAGCTACTAACCCACAATATCATGGCTGTTTTTTTTTTTAAATTGAAATGTAAATTAATTGTTAAATAATTGCTCTTGAAGAATGGATAAATATTGATATAGGAGTATTAATGGTGAAAAAGTGCAATTTATAAGTGAGAAATTGAATTCCAAAAGACGTTCAGTACCTACATGTAGTGTGTATTGCTAGACTGTTCTAAGTTTCAAGATTCTTTTTTATCCAACAACATATATCTCCACATTCTACATTGAGTAAAAATTTTCAAAAGTAGAATAATAATGCACCCATATATGTGCTTAAAAAATAGTCTCTCTAAATTAGAGTATGTTCCTATAAAAGTTGTTATGCTGTTCTCACATGAAGGGTCTATGGGCAATTTCCAGCAATATAATTCTGTTGTAAAGGAACTAAATTATTCCGGCCTGTATTAGTTTGTAGAAGTTATTTGTTGTAAGGCCTGGGTTTTATGTTTAGTAGACTTGATATTTTTCATAGTAACCTAAAAAAAAGAGAACCTAACCTGACCTAAACCAACGATTTCGATTCCGCGGAAAAGGAAAAACAGAAGGGCGGTTCGGTTTGTTTAATGTAATGAGTTTCTTGGTTAAATTAGTAGCATAACGTGTCTATAGTCCGTTTGAATCACAGATGTAATATCCCAGTTTGAATCATACCCTAATTTCCAGTAAATCTTTCGAACAACAAATTCGGTTAATACTAAATATTTGGGAGTAATGCTTCTGTTTATCCATGTCTGCTACCATTCTATAAAAGCCAATGCTGCTACGTAATCTTTATCTGTCATTACCTAACTATCTAATGAATAATAGCCTGAAATTAGAAAAATTCTAGTTGGTACAAATAATCCATATCTGAAAAGGAGTTTACTACAAACAAAGGATTAAGGATTTTTTGATAATAGACAGAAAAATATCATTGTAGGTTGTCCCCCCCAAAATGAGCTAGTTGGGAATTATGGGTATTTAGGCATCAAGTTGGGAACAGTTATTTGCTGCCAAAAAAACTTACCTTACCCAATAATTCAAAAAAAAAAATAAGTATTAGTATCTTCGTAAACAAAAATTCAGGTTATCGTCAAAATAGAAATTAGCAGAATTGACATTTGATTCTGTTTCTAAAACATCGTAAGTAAATCAGCATTATTTAGTTCTTTTATGTGATAACCCAACCTCTTAAGGGGCGTATTTCCTTGTAAGATTTTTGTTAACTTTTAATTTCTTTCGGTTTTTTTTGTTTTGTTTTATTAAACATAATACTTGTTGTGCACAAGTATAGCATACATATATAAAGGGTGTTTCAATAAGAACTGACTATTTTGTTATTTGGATACAATGAAAACCTAATGGAATATTTTGAACTCTAGGCCTTTATTGTAAAACTAAGACAATGGAATTCGATATGAAATCTAATATATTTCAGCTAAAGAATACATTGGGTGCTGGAAACAAAAATGTATTCCAGTATGCCTTCACTCACAGGTAAAAGTATTGCATTCTTTCAAGGATTTTGTAAATGATGTATCAGAGAAGAATAGGTAATTTGATATTCATAGACTAGTTTATATCGATAAACTTATAACATAATTACGTCACACTTGATATTTGGGGGTAGGTACTCTAGTTTTGCCAAACATGTAGATGTCTAATTTAAATCAACTTACATTTTGAGTTCAAATTCTAATACACGCCACCTGCAGAAGTTAGCTGGCATTCCAAAACTGCAATATGTGCCTCGATGTGTTATAAATGCTTCATTTTCTGAGTATAATAACAGGCTTAAAATATCTGCGCCCTTGTATTTTAATCAAAAACTGCAGAAAGACCAAGTTTGTGTTAAAAATATTTTTTTTTTCAGTTTTATAAATTACAGTTATCATAAATCTAATGAGATTTTTTTTTTCAGTGCCCAAGTCTGGGCAGAAGCTTCTATCAGAGGTGATATCCTGCGTAAACCAGTTAAACAGATGATGGCAAATAGACTATGCGAAGTTCACTTTGAGGAAAAGTATTTTTCTAAGATAACCTCTGCAGGAAAGAAAACTCTTGGTACCTGATGCAATTCCTACAATATTTGGTCAATATCTACTACGGGCATTTGAGACAAGTCAAGATTCATCTCAGGAACCACCAAAGAAAATCAAGAACCTTCCAGGTAAATCTTTATAGCAATTATTCATTGATTATTAAAAAAATTACAGTATTAGTATTGCTTCTAATGGCACAAATTGCTACAGCTATTTTGTTTGTCTAATCATTACGACTGAATTTAGCAACAGCATTTTGAATTCCATGAGTAGAATAATTTTATTGGTTGGATTTATTAGTTACAAGTGAGTTACGAAACAGTAATTACCCTGATAGGTAGTAAAAATTCAGATATTACACCTCATCCTATAATCACATTAATTCAATAAACAATATGTACTAGAAACACTACCTGGTTTTATGAGTCATGTACCCAACAGAAAGTACCTACTGGTCACATAAATAGTTCCAGTTTTTATCTGACTTGTACTAATTGAAATTTGTCAGACACTTTATTGGGTCTAACATGATATTGTTTGACTGCAAATAAATAACGTTATGCATAGTGTTAATACTGTATCAACAATACCTTCATTCTCATTATCACTTTCAGGTATTTCAAAAGATGAAGAAACAAAATGGGCGAATTTGGATGATATTTAACCAATGAATTTAAGAATAGATAATCGTGTTCTACCACCTTTCACCAACTATATATGCTGAAAAGCTGCAATGTCAACCAGGACTACACAATAAATCAGTATATAAGGCCCTTGAAATTAAAATTAAGACAATGACTGATAAGGAAAAACACTGCATACTTTGGTGTCCTTTGGTGGTGATAAACTTCGTACTATTTTAGAAGATTGTATTTTAAATTTTAAGGATATATATTTAAAAGCGGAAGGCATATTAAGTGACATGAGGTCAAATTTTATTGATTTGACTAAATGTTTAGGAATTACACCTGAAAATACCGAGTTTTAGGTAGGAGTTGAGAATATGTTCTATATTTTTGACCCATGTCATTTAATTAAGGCCACCCGCACTAACTTAAGGCAGTACACCTTTTACTTTCAAGGTAGAAAAACGCCTTGGTCATTTATTAAATAATGTGATCAAAAGCAGTTCTACAGGTGTGCATCCAAGCTCACTAATTCTGACCTTAATCCCATAAGTTTTGAAAAAATGAGGGTGAGTGATGCCGCTTAACTTTTGAGCCACTCAATTGCCAGTTTGGGTGCACTTCCAAATGAAGCTTTTGCAACAATTGAAATTGTAGAAACAATTAATAATCTTTTTGATCTCTTATCATTAAATAATTGTTATAAATTTAAGAATGTATTTGACATATCTGATTCACAGTTAGAATTTTTAAATGGAGCTTTGGATTTTTTGCCAGTTTTAAAGGTAATAAACAATAATGGTCAAGATTATTAAATGTTGGTCTATTACAATAAGAAGTCTTCTCAGTGTATGGCAAGCACTTTTAAACTGTGGATATAAATATCTTGAAACCAGATTGTTTAGAAAATCCTGTAACGCAGCAGGGAGGCAATTGCATAAATCCCACATCAATACAGTTTCAAAGTGCCTTTAGAAAATTATTTGTGCGGAATTATTTTCACTAAAATCACGTGAATTGTAGGGAGAATTTAAATGATGTTTAAAATCCATGGACATGGTAGAAATTATTAATAAGGAGTCGGAAACATTAACTGCAGCAATTTGCTTGCCTGATTGAAATTACCGTAAAGAAACCATTCCATCACAGAATGATTTCTATTATGTCTGTGGATATTTGATGCAAATGTGTCTGAAAGTACATTCATGTGACATTTGCTATGCATTTAGCAGAGAATCTACTAGTATTGATGTAGACAAACTTCTGTCGCATTTTAAAGCTTTTGATCCCACCAAAGATACTTTTGGTGGTTTATCATCACCACCAGAAAGTATTTTCAAGTCGCAGTTTGAGAACATATGTAGGTAGAAGCGAAAAAAAAATCTAATTATCTCGTGAATATATTTGAAAAAGTACAATTTCTCCAGTTGTTTGTATTAAAACTATTTATAAGACTAAAAATATTTTATTCTTTGAAATTTAATAATAGACATCGCAAATGTAATAGTTCTGATAAAAAAGGCATTCGGAAATTGAAAATCCTATCACATGTATAGTTGATAAAAATTATTGCATATTTCATTTCATAAAAATTTACTCTGATTTATGAAAACTTATGTATGTATGTATGTAAATAGTAGTGTTTAGAGCTGTGTGTGTTCTCTATAAGCAAAAGGGTATTAACAATTTTTTTTAAAGTTAGTTGATCTAGATATGGTATTGATAGTTTGTGCTCATAGATTTGAGTAATATTGTTCTCATATTTATTTTTGTATGGTTTATTAGTAGTGGTATGTAACGGTAAATTGTTACCGTAAAGTTTAAATCTAGTGTTGTTTATATGATAGCAACCACTAATTTATTATAAGCATTATTATATTCGTTGTCTTATTAGTAGGTATATGTAGGTATAATTATATAATAATAAATGTAATGCACAGCGACCTTTAACTATAAATAATTAAAAGCATTTGCATTACGTGGTCAGTATTGAGTCCTAGATTCTGTTAAGTTAACCGAAGTTCATGTGCTTGGGAAGACAGTTCAAATTTTATCCTTTTAAATGCTTCTGCTAGGATTTTTACTGAATATATCTGTTAACAGTGTAAATAGAGTACCGAGACGTAGGAGGATCGAACAAGGTCGGCGGAAATGGAGAGTTGGTGCTATCTTACTCTTAAACAAGGGAGGCTGCTAATGTTAGACCATCAGTCAGTAATAGTTTTTTTTTGAGCCATGCCTTATAGAGACGTAGTCAGTAATCCCTCCCTGGGGTGGCTTAGTATTGCCTTTATATGGTAATTTTTTATTTTTGGTTGTACCCGTATGAAAAAATTTGTTTATTAAACATTTTTAGTTGCATTTCTGCCGAAATCTACGCCGCAAATTTACTTTCAATAACCTTTGATTAATAAACATTGTTAGACTAGTGAACATTGTTGTCTTTTATTCAAATTAATAATTGTCTTCATAAGAGTGGGTGTAAGGGTTAAAATCCCTTAAGACAACTGGGGTAAGTAAGTACTCCTGACTTACAACTCCTCAGCCTACTGGTAACAGTTAATTAATAAAAACTTTTTGGTTGTGCTGTTGCAAGTTTTAATTTTCCTCCACGTTTCAAAGGGTCAAAAAATTTACCCAATACCTTTGTAAATATAACTTATCGTAATTTAAAGAAATGAAGTACTATTAATAATGACAAAAAGTTGCTGAAACTAGTATAACAAGAAATGTCTATTTGAGAACCGTTGAAAACGTCGTACAATATATCTTTTTCTACTACCTATCAAAAACCTCTGCTACACCTCATCAATAACTTCCAAACTAGGCGCGTGTTAGCTCAAAGTGCTATTATTTAGGTTAAAAATTGACACGGCAACTTCTTAACATGATAAATGAAGTCATGAAATACGTGGATTTATTTTTCTCTCAACGCACCCTCACTAAAGGAAAGTAATTATTTAAATAAAATTCCAAGTAAATATTGAGATTCCTTTATCAACAAATCGTAGAAGAAATATAAGTAATATATATTTTTATGATGAAAGCGTTCAGAAATTATTATCAACGAAGGTGACAGGAAGTAGGAAGTCCACTAATTATCGAAAAGCTTTAAATTTTACTGAGTCAGATTCAAATATGAAACTTGAGCATATTTTCCACTTCAAGTTTTTTATAGTGTAGTCACAGAGTCGCTTCCTTTCGAGCCACTTCATAGTTTCTGGCAAATATTTTATTATAAGCACTGGGGCGTGACCCAACAGACCCCGTTCTCAACCCTGTCAGACTAGGGACCATCAAAGGAATAAGTCTGAGGCCAATGTTTCCAGTGGAAGCGGCCATAGGTGGTAGATGCATAAGCCTACTGGCATCGTCCGGCGAAGGGAAAGTGCTAAGTGGCTAGTTTAGGTTAGTTCCGAATCACGTTCCGCTTCTGCGCTGTTGGTTCCGGGTTCCACAGTAGTAATAAGATCATGATGACGCTCCGAGGATCAAAATTTTCCGGAGATAAACTCTATGGCCATTTAGATCTCCGAATTCCGGGTGGCTCTAGGCGCACTTCACGCAGCATTTCATTGGAAGCAAAGATACCGAACCAATTTAGAATAGATTTTTGTAACATAAAAGATCTAAATAATATAAACATTAAAGCGGTACACCAACATCTACAAGCAAAAATACTATACCTACTAGCCCTTGCAGAAACACAAATATGTTCTACAATTACAGTAAACTACCCCTATCATGGTTACGACTTCCACTCCCGATTTAGACATGAGTTCGAAATATGCCTTTTGTGAATAAGTATTTAGCTTTATATGTTTCATATGTTTAATTTTTAAAACCATTTTGACTGACGTTAAATAAATTGCAATCTGCTTTCGTTTAAATATGTTATTTTACCCACAGCTGTGGAAAATGGTTAATCGCGGATTTATGTTTGTTGCAATAAAAAAAATGTTAAATTGAACGGCATACTTAGTGTGGCAGTATGAAAGTAATACTCATGAGGCTATAACAAACCATTTTACACCCAGCAGTTTGTTGTTTGGAAGTAGCACTCTATAGAAAAAAAAATGGTATGCCATTTTAGACCAGATTCCCCTAAAACCTCATTTTCATGGTTGCAATCTTTTTTTTTTATTTTCGACTTGTACAGTTACGGAAAATCGTTTATAAAAATAGAGAAAAAAACAGAGTAGGTAGCCTTTAATTTGGTAACCAATAATTATTTTACATTAGTTATTATATAATGTTTTATGCAGTGGGTTATCAGGCCACCTTTTTAGGATCCACTATAAAGCATGTTCTCGTGCTGCTTAACCAAAAACCTAGTAATTAATACAACCAATAACCGCAACAATAATTCAAGGTACTAAATAGTTATTTTTCCCCTCCTTGTATTGTAAACAACCCATGTTGACAATGTTTGTAAGAACATAAGCGATAATTACCAAAAAGGTATCGATTGTCCTTGTCGACGCGACGGGTCGTAAGCCAACTTACAACCCATGGGTGGTATTATGGTTTATAAAAATGGAGTAATATTAAGTGAAATGCATGTTAATAGTACAACTATTACAACTATGAACATTATTTATAAAATTTGGAAATCGTCGGAAATCAAATGCATGGGACGCCGCGCCGTCTTAAGCAAATACCCGGTTATGCAGAGCGAAGGCGAAACTCGCTGTTTTTTTTTTTAAGTGAAAACTTCTTTAGGTGCGCTCAGCACTTTTTTTTGTGGGGGTTGAATGAGACTGAGCCGTCACATAACGCCGTCACATAACGCTCCTTCTACTGGACAAAATGGTGAATGTGCTTGTTATAATTATTACGGCCTTGCCCCGCTTGTTCTCGTATAGGTAAGGGGCTGAAATTTTCAGCGGATGTAGCCGGGGTAAAAAGAAGATCCTGAAGGAGAACTGGACGCCGTACACCGGGGAACAGGGGGGATTTTGGGGAAAAACGTTTTTCGCCCGTAGCACTGCAACGAAGGCTCTAATCGAAAGTCTGACAAACGAAGACCCCGCTTGTTGATGTTTTTACTTATATCATGTGATCTTAAGCACACACAATTTTTTTATGGTAGTGGCGGTGTGTGTGAAGATGTTGACTGACACGGTCCTTGAATAATTGTAGGTTGTAATTAGAGGGATGCAGATGTCCTGGGAGTGAGTTCCACAATGATGAAGTGCGCCAGACAAAGGAGTTCTTGTAAAGCGATATTCTAGGCGTTGTCGTGACTATCTGATAGGCGTTGCCAGGGGCGGGATGGGGCGGGTCAAATCCTGGGACATCTGCCGTGAAAGTATGTGTAAAACAGGGACATCTCGGCCACATATCTGCGGTGTTCCACTCTATCCAGATTCCGGGTTCACTCCGAGTCGCCGACAAGATGCACAGCTCTCTTCTGAATGGAATCCAGCAGCTTTAAGGTGTGCTCTGGTGCGGAACCTCAGATGTGTGAGCAATCGACAGAATAATTGCAATTTTCGGCGGTCTGATTTTGCTGCGAGTACTTGTAGGCTTGCTGTTTCCTACCTACAGCTCTTTCGCATCTTCTGTCGATCCAGGACCTTCCTTTTGAGGATAACTTGATGGAATTTGGGATGTATGCTGCCATTCCTTAGGAGAATGGTAACGTAATCTCTGGTAATGGTAACAAAGCATACGTCGTCGACCCAAGAAAAATCTCGGCAGAACTCCCTTAGATCGTCCCAGTTTGCAGAGTTGTAATGCCAGATTTTGCGAGAAATGGTAGATCATTCTGTAGAAGTGACAATTCACAAGCCGTTGTTATAAATTTGTGGCCAGAAGTACCTAATGGCGGACCAACTGTACTTGTGTACTGGTCAGGATTGGTGGTTTAAAGTCGCTCTTTGAGATTCGAGTTAGTTTGTCTACAAGTTTAGTAAGCCCACAGCTGATAGCAAATGCTTCAGCTTTCTACCTTCGTTGTCGGTCTTGTTGTGATGTTTGAGCCAGTTGGTGTTCTTGGCATTGAAGATTTCCAGAACAATTATTTCTGAATTGGGGTGATCGACCTGTATTGAGTCAAAAGTGGTAGCTAATGTTGTAAAAAAGCTTTGGTAGGCTCTATCGCTCGGTGGGCGATAGATAAATCATATAAACATGGTTACTGCCTTGGCGGTGAACTTGAGCCACATGACGTTAAGGGTGTTCGGTTCGAGTGTTTCCTCGCGGTGACATGAAAGGTCGCTTCGGACAAAAAGGCATATTCCGAACTTAGGTCTGAATCGGGTGTGTAAGTCGTAACCAGGAGTAGTTTACTGTTGCTGTTATGGAACATACTTGTATTTCTGTAAGGGCTAGTACGTGTGGTCTATTTGCTTGTAGATGTTGGTGTACCGAATTTATGTTTGTATTTGGGCCCCTTATGTTGCTGAAATCTATTCTAAATTGGTTCGGTATCTTTGCTGTCTGTGAAATGCGGAATGAAGGGCTCCCAGGGCTACCCAGCACCCGGAGATCCGAATGGCCAGGGAGTTTACTTCCGGAATATTTTGATCCTGGAAGCACCATCATGTCCGTATATTCCTACCGTGGAACCCGGAATTACCAGCGCGGAATAGGAACGGTAATTCGGAAAAACCACCCAGTTCTGGTGAGGTGGTCTTTCACCGGACGATGCGAGTAGGCGTATGCATCTACCACCTAGGGCCACTTCCACTGGAAGCATCGGCCTCCAGATTCCTTTGGTGGTCCCTAGTCTGACAGGGGTAAGAATAGGGTTTGTTGGGTAATTCCACAGTGATAACTTCCAGACTTGCCCAAAAAACGCGATTTACTTACTCCCATGAAGTTGTAATGGAAGTTTTGGAATAAACATTGCATTGTATTGTATTGTATTAGTAGATAAAAGGTCATGGTCGACCACGCTTGGGGAAATATTTGTATTTACCCGCCACAAACCAGTATTTTTGAAGCGGCTTGCAGCATTTTCTAACGAATTTTGTAAAATGATTCGTCCACTGCTGGAAAATTCAACCAGACTCTTGCGAAAATCCTGCAAAACCCGTTGGGGCTCCTACTAATAACTCCACCTTCAAATATTTTCTTGGGAAGGTCAATGTAGGGGTATAAAATTTCCTAGGGGATTTGTGCAATAAATAACTGTTGCATGAATACCCCTTTCAGCACCTGCAATGGGGAACTTGCATCAAAATTAAATTTGAAAAATATTACTCACAAACATAATTTAATACTATTAAAAGAACCACAGTTCACAAAAAAACTAATTTTTTATTTTTGTATAATAAATACAAGCAATTAAAAACTGCATAATTCAAATTATGGCTAGGACCGGTTGTGACGTCAAGTAGCTTGTTTGTCGTCGCGCCTGACGGACGGCAGAGCAGGGAACGTCTTAAATCTTTCAAAATGACTGGTGGATATGTTTATGTTGGTGTCTTACATAAAAAACGCCGAAAGTTTTTCTCTTGCTGAAGTTCGCGGTGTTAAAACTAACTGACTTACTGTCTTAGTCTTAATCTTTCAGATTAAAGTATAAATCAACACGAATTATAACATGGCAATTCAACGACAAGCAATAATAAACGTAAATATTTAAATACTTGTGGCTGCCGTACTGCCTTTACTGACATTTTAAGATAATATGTCAATGACTGCCTTTCGATCGAACGAGCGGCATGACGTCACGTGTCGTTTAAAATGAATGGCTTTCGGTCACAACTTTAACTGTTTATTGCAAATTAAATATTGCGATTTGAGGGCTGATATTTGGTGTGTGCTGTCTCTATAGGCAGGCAAATATATTAAAGAAATAAAAAAAAAATTTTCAAGTTCCCTATTGTAACAACCTGATTTTTACCAGTTGGTGTGAATATTTTTAGGGGATTTTGGACAGTAGATATGCCATTTTCAGTCACGTTGTAGATTTTTCCGGGGCTCAGTTTATATTTGTCAACAATTTCTTCGTATATCTTGAAAATATTGGCAATGTTCGGTTTATTGAAAGCCATAGCTGGTGCAATAGAGGTATGTTCTGACTTTCGATAAGTGATTTCTGGGTTTCTACTGCGAAATGTTCTAACCCGGTTCCAACCTGCACTATTCTCACTTTTGTTTAAGCGATGGAGGATTTTGTCTATTTCTTCCCACTTTTAAACAAGTGAATGCAATTCATTTTATTTAATTCCCGTAAGTGCTGTCCCATTTCTTGTAAATGTTGTAATTCGAATTTCATGTTCGGCAGTGAAAGTGGTAATGAATCTTCCTAGTACTTTGCAAATATTTTTAACCCTTTTATCTGCATTGCTACTTCTCATTCGTAGGGTAGTAAACGGTGCATTAATCTTCACCCCGTTTTGAACAGCTTTAATAGCATTTTCTATGGCTTCTCTGCACTGTTAGTGGTTAAGTTTTCCGGTATTTTCAATCATGTCTAAAAAAAGAAGAAAATTTAAAATATTTGCATCTCATGTCATTTATATTTTTAATATATTTTTGTTGTTTTTTCTTGAGAAGATAAATGCAGGGGGATTTGTACATCAAACAACTGTTACATGAATACCCTTTTCAGCACCTGCAATTGTACCAACCTGCTTTTTGGGGGATTTTGGACAGTAGATATGCCACTTTTATCCACGTTGTAGATTTTTCCGGGTTCAGTTTATATTGGTCAACGATTTCTCGGTATGTCTTGAAAAAATTGGAAATGTTCTGTTTATTGAAAGCCATAGCCCGTACAATAGTGGTATTTTCATCAGACTTTCGAAGGGTGATTTCTGGGTTTCTACTGCGAAATCCTCTATAAGTCAGTCCGAACCTGCACGTTTCTCATTTTTGTTGCAGCGGTGGAGAATTTTGTTTATTTCCTCCCACTCGTGAACAAGTGAACGAAATTAAATACATTTAATTCCAAATAAGCGCTGTCTCATTTCTTTTAAATGTTGTAATATCGAATTTTCTTGTTCGGCAGTGAAAGTGGTAGTGGAGCTTCTTAGTACTTTGCAAATATTTTTAACCCTTTTATTTGCATTGCTACTTCTCATTCGTAGGGTAGTAAACGGGGCATTAATCTTCTCCCCGTTTTGAACAGCTTTAATAGCATTTTCTATGGCTTCTCTGCACTGTTGGTGGTTAGGTTTTCCGGTATTTTCAACCATGTCTAAAAAAAAGAAGAAAATTTGAAATATTTGCATCTCATGTCATTTATATTTTTAATATATTTTTTTGCTTGCCCAATCTATAACTATCAACAAGAATATTTTTAAAAGTACTCAGTACCTAATAAGTGGCATACCATGTCGTTTTAGCTCAAGGCTATCTATGCCATGTTTAGGACCATGACACCATTTTAGATCACATTAATAATTATTGTCCTACCTAAAGGCAAAATCATAATTTTTTAACTACGAAAACACAACAAGTAGGACCTACTTCTAAGTTCTCACCTATTGTTTTATTGTAAAACTTCACATACCAGGAATATTTGCATGCTAATTAAAAACGAAACAGATATTTGCCGATGAACAATAATAGTGTTCCACAAACAACTGGCTGGTGACACGATGTTATAACTTTCGTAGATAGTCGTTGAAACGATCTTGCGTTATTAGAACTATGTTGCCAGCGCTACATTTGAGCGGAAGGTTTAAAATATGTAATATGCCGTTTTAGCCTAGTATGCCATTATAGACAAGATTCCCCTATGTGTAGGTCAAAGAACAAATTTAATCTTGAAATGGGAACATTTAGTAAATAAATTGCTTATTAAATTTTATTTTAACCTCTTAACTATAAAACAAGCCTAAAATGATACCTATGATTTATTTAATATTTTAAAAAGATGGCCTAATAAGCCACTGCACAAACATGATATACCTACCTACTTAATAATAATTATTAATACGTGTGATTTGGAAGCTCCCATTTCAAACATTGAAAATTTTAAAAACGTGTTTAGTTTTATTTAATTTTATTAAAAGTATGGAAATTATTATTTTTTTGCTTTTTCCCAGAGGGATGTAAAAACCCATGAGTGAAAACAACCAAGAAGTAGTACCTATCTCTCAAGGACACACCATTTTTGAAGATGTTGGGCAGTGCATATATTGAATTAGTAAATACCTAAAACCTTTTGAGTAGTTGCACGTAAATAAATAGTTTGCATATCCTAATTTGTAATATATATGTATATTGTATAAGTCGATTATATCAATGTTTAAATAACATAAAATGCATGATTTTTGTTAAGTCAAGTAATTGTTTTTCATAAACGGTAAACATTAGCATATTATAATAATCATTTCTAAGTGAACACAATATTAGTTTATAAACGTATTTTAACTAGGTGTATTAAACGAGTTTCACAAACGTTTATAATTTATATCAATATAGTATTTATTAATCC
Organism: Pissodes strobi; assembly: GCA_016904865.1. NCBI lineage: Eukaryota > Metazoa > Arthropoda > Insecta > Coleoptera > Curculionidae > Pissodes > Pissodes strobi. The sequence continues at coordinate 54,877 of MU185813.1, read as the reverse complement.
CACGAACATCTTATCCTACTGGCTATTCATTTACTCCCATATTTACAGTGTTGTTAGGTCTAATCAGTGTGTTATTAATTTGTGTGTTACTGTATTGCGGTGTATGCCAAAAGTAAATGTATATTCGAATATATTGTGTCACTCGGCTTTTTATTATATTATTGCACCTTGGTCCATGAATTTGCACTTTGCTATAATCTGTGACAACGACATTATAACGCGATAAAAGTAATGTCAGTGAAGTATTTCATATTGAAAGCATACAAGTATCGCCCTTGATTATATATAATAACTGTATGATAAATATTACAGTGATCGCATTAGTACTCGTACAACGAGAAGCTGCAAACCTGAATAATAAGTAATGTGGATTATACTGCCATATGTTTTACTTGCACTGTTGGTTGTGCTATTTACTATTTTATACAGACGCAGTTGTTATTTCAAAGAAACGCTAAAATGGGCTGGTGTACCTTCAGCCTACCCAATCTTGGGCTGTGCTTTTGAATTTGCCGACTCAACCAGTAAGTACCTATAATTTTAATTAATATTTAAAATTAAATATGTAATGAAATTTCAAGGTTAGAAGTCACGATGGGATGTATCACTTTCGCATTCGATGCCGTGCTGCCAATCGACAGCAGAGTAACTATATTTCTTGAGCGATTGTGTTGTTTTGTACCCCAAAGAGATTTAAAATATGAAAATAATGTTTATGGATAAAATACTTACAACAATACTGAACTGAAACTGCAATTTTCTAGTAAACGTGTAAAGCTGCATATTTAAAAATGAAACTATAATATGAAATGGAACGAATCTGCTTATCATTTGCTCACAGAATGTGTTCTATATTAATACGTTTTTCTGCTATCATTTGCGCAAACTATTTGACGTATCCTTTCGTATGGTTACACTGCTACTCATTGTTTTCATAATTATTAATTGTCAAATTGTATATTTTTACCACGAGGATACCAAACTCATAACTAATTTTGCACATTTCCAATTATTGTTTAAAATTTTTTGGTTTATTCGAAAATTTTCCTCGAATTGAATGCCTGCCTGTCCGACAGAAAATTTTCTTTATTGAATCTAGTTTGCAATGTTTCTAGTTTACGAGAAAAAGCTCGTGTGTTTGTATAATTATAAACGAAACATTTGACATATAAACGGCTGGTCATCTGAATCTGTGAATTTTTAGGGAAAATACTCAATATACAAAGTAACATATTTAGTTTTAGCAGTGTAACGTTTATGGTCTGCGCGGCGTTTATGTTATATAAAAATCATAGCCAATCGACAATTTACTTGTTAACCACATATAATGACGTGTAATTGATTTCAGTTTAATTCCAAAAAAGTTCTTTTACTATAAGGAACGAATGGGATAGCAGAAGGGACAATGTATTCGCTTACTGCTCGCACTAGAATCTAGTCCGTTGAACAAGTAAAAAAAAACAAAATTTTTTGCGGATTTCAAAGTCTTTCTACAAGTCGCTAGACGCGGACTTCAATATGTGAAACCAGAGGCTAAAGGGTTCGAGAAGTGCGTTAATTATAAGGTTTCTTGAGGTTACTTGAGCAACAGTCTTCAACGCTCCATTCAGAGCTTTATAGGTCTTAAAAGTTACCCCAAAGCAAAACATATCTGAGTTTTGGAAGCATGAAATCTAAGCCAGTGATGTCTTAGTATCCCGTTTTTTTACCAAAAAAAGGGACCCAAGCAAATCGAGGACGCTTCTCAAGAGAATGCAGTGTCGCTACTGCAGGTGAATATACAACAACATCAGGTTTAAGAATTTATCTATGATTGTTAATTTGCTGGTGAATAATTTGACTTCGGACTATGACATGATAGAATAAACTGAAATATACCTTACCAAAAGCTATTCGAGAATAATATAAAATATAAAGACAGTATTACCCGAGTATAACAAACCAACGAGTAGCGACATAAAGCGTCGGCACCTTTGATGTTCAAGGGACCGATTCCGGCAGAGCCGATGACAGTTGGACACCATATTTGAAAACTGCTCAAACTCTCAAACCATGAAGTGGCTCGAAAGGAAGCGACTCTGT
>MU185813.1:27544-40677 GCA_016904865.1 Pissodes strobi | reverse complement strand
TTAATTTCTCTGATATCTGTAATATCAAAGAAAATACACAGTTTTATACCAGAACATGTTTTTTTTTAATTAAAATAACATTTTGACGACGTTAAAATAAGAATAATACTAACAATAATTAACAATATATAGCAAAAAAAAGTACATTAGAAGGGCGTGTTCCACCTCTACTTCTAATGACTGCTTCACATCGCCTCGGCATACTCGATATTAAATTGGATATTTTATTTTGGTCCATTTTAAATGTCGGTAACCATTATTTGAACATCTTCCAGGTTGGCAGAAGGGGGTTGATGCTATCTCAGTGCCCTACCAATAATATCCCATAAGTATTCAATAGGATTCATATCGGGACTGTGCGGTGGCCAATTTAAAGTTGACCACACGCGCTACATGAGGCATTGCGTTATCGTGCATTAGTAAAAAATTATTCCCAATCTACGGAGCGACGTAAAAAAATTAGTTTTATTTTTGTACCCCGTATAAGCCTAAAACTGAAATCTGAATAAAACATTCTAAGTTAGTGCAATTACCAAAGAAAAAAGCTACATTTCAAAAAAAAATTTATCGAAATCGATTTATTGGTTCGCGAGAAAATCAACTTTTAAGTTGAGCATAATTTTCGGTTGTGCGTTATTTTTGCGGCTAAGTGTATATATTAAGTGTAGTCAAAGTAAATACAAAAATCTACTAAACCTATTTGAAAGTTTATAGAGTTTTTAAAAACAATGGTAACTGACGTTATGCTAAAAGCAACTAATTAAAAATTCTTGAAAGTTATTGATATACGCCGAAAAAAGTGATCTTTGATACGTCTAGTTCTTATCACACTTAATGCACACAAAGTTTGCTTCCCTTTTATAAAATGCACACCTTCTATCAGTTTCTGATTATTCCACTAGATGATTCGTTTTATCGAACCTTGTCACTAGCGGTAAAGTTAGACTTTACTCCATATGAATGCAATAGGGTTGCAGCAAAGGTCCTCCGAAATATGACAAAGGAAGAGCAAATTGAATCTTCAGGATGAACAATTTTCATTAGAGGCCAGACATTTACTATGGAGACATCGAAACAATAAGCAAAAATTGGCCACCACCATTTTTTTTTTGGCTAATTAGTGTTCTATAGTTTGAAGCCATGAGTCATTCTGAACTTAGAACGTATATCTTAAGATTTAAAACATTAACTGTCTCATACTTTGGACTATTGGAACGCACCCAACCGGTATCGGCGAATACAGTTCCGAAGGGTTCGTGGCCGTCCCGTATTTTCGAACGTTCTCGTGACGGACGTCTAAGATATGTTTGGCCATTGACGAGGTATTTCTCTTCAAGGCGATGTAGGTCTAGGAAAGGAAAAGATAAGTTTTCCAAAGCCGTAAGATTAACATGGTAATTTTGACCATCAGGTCTAATATCCTCATTAATTAAACCTAAGATAAATTGACAAATATACTGCTATTTATATTTTCTCGTATTATCGGCAATATCGTACCCTTTTAAAAAAAAAGGTATGTTATATCCTAGTGTTTCTGTATTAGATATATTAGATTATTCATAATATAACTAGGGTCCATCCTTCGCCCGGTTTCTCACTACTCTGGAGGGTTTCTCCAGTTGCCCGCCTGAGACCTTTTGCCAATGTGATGCTTACTGCATGATGTGACGTGTAATTTAACAGGAAGATCCAAAGCTCTAATTGGGGCTAGCCAAGTAGTTGTAGGCATTAAGGACTAGCCACCTATTACCTATTACCTATTTTGCTTACCATATCGTACCTTATCGTTTTCGAACATATGTTAAATGTTTTTTAAGCGATTATTTTCTTTAATTGTATCTATGACCGTCCCTTATCGATATTTGATTAACTAATATCGACTTACCATTACCTTATATGTTGTTATCTTAGTTAGCAAATGTTTCGCTAACACCATAATAATTATCTGATTTATTGTTATTTTTTTTATTCCGTATACTTCCTTAAACGCAGTGACGTAGTTACCGGTGTTCAAACGTGTTCGATGGAACACGGGCCCTGGCTTGTAGGGGCCCGCAACGGACCAGCAGTAAACACATATAAGTAGTTCTTAAAACAATGTTTTACGAAATATAAACTAAATATACTAATTTCCTTGGGGTTCTAACTCTATTAACCATTACTATTTGCCGGCTTACAGGAAGTGGTAAGCAACTTCTAAATTTTAACTATTCCGAGGCAGAATTGCGACAGGAAGCAGAGATGATTCAGAACAAATACTATGAGGATATTTTAGAAAATTTTAAAAATCAGATTTTGTCGGTTAGAGGTTTGTTTAAGGAAGATATGCAACAAATTAGTGACGTTCTTACTTTATCAAAATTTATATTTATGAAAAATTCCTGGTCAAGTTCAAGTTTTCTTTACAGCCTGTTTTTTGTTTTTGGCATACCAGTAACCGTTGCGTCAGCAAAACGATACTAAATTAAAAATAATAAAATAATTTTTAAGAAACCGCATCGATAACATAAGGCTGTCTTCGTTGGTCGTGTTGCCAATAGGAACTAATACGTTTGGATGTTGCAGAACTAACTAAACAGTTGGTTTCTGAAAAAGGGAAAAAGTGGCAATTTTGATAATTAATAATAATAATTATATCTCCACTTATGATTATATTTTAATATGTTTGTTTTTATATTAGTTCATTTATGTATAATATAATAAGTATCCTAAAAAAACGGTTTATTTTATATGAATAATTTGTAATGGTATGTTGGGAGGGGGGAGGGGGGGTGCAAAAAAAATGAACACGGGCCCGCGACTTCCTTGCTACGTCACTGCTTAAACGCTAAGCTTTTACCGCAATTTGCCGTCTTTCCTAACTGATGCTTTAGATGTTCGTCTTTATGCAGGTGACCGAATTGAGCTCACTTCGATTACCCCTGTAGATTCTCTTTGATGAGATTTTTTTCTTCACAGGCTAAATGATTTGATTTAAATTTTCTAACTGTTTACTTGACCACTGATGTCGCTGCCATGGGATATAATAAGTTTTTTATTTAGCAGAGTAATTCTTATTTGAGGTGTTCTGTGAACAACTATGTTCAGTCAGAACTTTAAAAGTTCAGATTTTAGTCATAAATATTTTAAAAATATGAATTAGGCAGTATTAATGAATTAGGACATAAGATTAAGACTTATTAATATTATAATTTGGATGAAACTTATTTTGGAGAATCTTCTCTTTATTTTGGGTGCGATACCATAATCTCAACTAGGTTTGAGACTTAATTAATTTTCTTTTGTGCGGTTATATATGTGAAAGTATTTAATATTTAAATAAACAGCTTAATTTGTACCTTTGATGTTTATTTTGGTAGTCAAGTTCAAGTCAAGTTCGGTTTATACTCGGGTTTATAGAAGTTCGTTTTATGTTTCTCGATATTTTAATATAGGGTACTTCTCTAAATTTTATTAGCCTGACTTCAATGCTAAAAAAATTATTGATATTTACATGATATAAAATTTAGTGGCGCCTTTACTCAACTGTCAAGTCTACGACCCAAACCTATTAGTATTAACACCGCTGAGGAAACGAGGCACATGGACCGGTTGTTAAGCAATTAACTAATCGTGTTACGATATTCGAAATAACATGTAGCAGATTCCACGACGGTGTACCTCCCCAAGACTGCGTTTTTCGATTGATGACTCCGCAGAGGTGGTATTTTTCCGTGCCCCCAGCAGTCCTTCAATCTTCTTGCGACCATTCCTCTGTTTTAACTATATATTATGCTAGGCTGTAGAACACTTATCTTGTATTTGCATGGTCTCTCTACAGTAACGTGGTGCTGTTTTGTTATCGGACGTGTAAAAATTTCGTATCGCTACCACTTTATTGTCCTTCCATCGAACAAATGCAATGTTTTGAGACACACATCTATGGTAGGAGCCCTTTTTGCAGTTTTCCAATCCTGCTTTAACTTTAGTGGACAATTTTCAGCCCGCTTTTCTCGTAAAGTAGCTGCCGCACAGAAAACTTCTTCCAACAAACGGTTCAGTAGTTTTAACGAAATAAACTATTTGTCAAAATATAGTTCACAACCTTCATTTAGTGGTATTTTCCCTTGTTGAATAAGTGATAAAATCACCCGACCGCCAATACCATTATCCTTACTAATGGCGTCATTTGTATTAAACGTTCGAAAACGAGACGGGACCACAGAACACTTCGGAGCTGATGCCGGCGCGGCGGCATGAATACGCGTACAGGATCGCAAATTATTTTATAAGGCGACTGTGATGTAAATGTGCCTAATTTTCGATGCGGCGAAACGAATCCATGTCTCTACATTCTAGCAAAATTTCTGCAACGTCTCGGTGGTGTAGAGGGCAGAGTGCTTGCCTGTCATTCGATTATTTATTGTGAATATAGTAGGGACTATCAAGTGCTAAGAAGATGCCTTGACAATGACAGTCAACAATATCATACCTATGCCGAAAAAGCGTCCAAAACGCATGCATTTGTCCTCAAAGGACTCGATGGAGACATCAGTATAGCAGAAGTAAAAGAAGAGTTACAAATGCAATACAGTATAGAACCTTAGGCGGTATACCTGATGAAAAAGACGAGGGATCCGCTCTTCCTCGTCGTGCTAGACAACAAGTATACCGTTAAAAGGCTCAACAATGAATGCAAATCCATTCTTAATGTTCGAATTGAATGGGAAAGCAGAAGGTCATCGAAACCCATCATCCAGTGTAAACGTTGCCAGGTCTACGGCCACGCTGCGACGTACTGCAGACGAAATATAAGATGTAGTCGCTGCGCAGGGCCGCATGAAATCACATCATGTGATAGTAATTCAGTGATAAAATGCGCCAACTGTAACGGTGAGCATCGTGCAATTGATCAAACCTGCCCGGTGTACGTCTACAGATTAAGAATGATCGAACCAAAGAAACCGCCAATTCAACCAAAATATGTACAGGCACCACCTCCGGTAAACCCAGCTTGGTCGAATAATAAGCAGAGAATGGACAGATTTGTTAACCATCGGAAGGAAGGAGTCTCTCACCCTCCGCCAAAAAAAGAGACCTCAAGAGAATACGACAGTGCCTTTCCGGACACTTTGACAAAACATCAAAATAAAAATGTAAGTAGTATTACAACCCAAAGCAATACATTCAACGAATTGTCACGTGTCGCTAGCGAAATTAACAATCTTGTTAATCTTGATGAGCTTTTAAGAGTTATGAATGCTTATTTAGACTTATTACTGGAATGTAATGGAGATAAAATCGCCATTTTACAAAGATCTATTCAATTCTTCTCAGAAGAAACCTCTGCTTTTAATTTCTAATGTTTAGTATAATTTGTTGGAATTGCAACGGAATTTCAACAAAATAGGGGGAATTTTTGCAATTTGTAAAAGAGGGGAAATATCAAGTAATTTTCTTAACCGAAACCAGGCTCGGCGAGCACAGCGATCTGAAGGTGAGAGGGTACAACATTGAAAGGGCCGACAGACCCAACAGACCGGGCGGGGGTGTTGCCTGTTTAATTCATGGATCAATTCAATATAAACGAATTCAGAACCTCCAGACTGCATTAGAGCACGTCTGTATTCAAACAGAGGACGATCTATGGTTAAGCGGGGTATATGTCCCTCCCCGCACGCCGCTTACGGGTGAAGAACTTGATGTTTTCTTCCCTCGTAACTTCAGGTCGCTGTTAATTGGCGACTTCAACGCCAGGCATGTTGCGTGGCAGAACCATAGACAAAACAGAAACGGAAGGGTACTTTACCAGTGGTTAATGGATAACCCTGAAAAACAACTATTTTTTACTGAGGAACCAACACACTATCCGGGGAATCATAGGGCCCTCCTTCTTAGACCTGGCTGTGACTAAAGGCATCAATGGCGCTTCCGACCTAACCGCGTTAGACGTTTTAAACTCTGATCATCTACCAATTCATATCACTTTAAGGAATATTCCTGTGCGGGAGAGACAAAAAGTTTGCTCGTACAGGAATGCCGACTGGAATGTCTATCGTGAAAGGTTAAACGACATCACAGTTATTCCCCGTCAGATTCTGACGGTCGATGACCTAGAAAACGAAGTAAGGAAGCTGACTAGGAATATTTGTGGTGTCAGGGACGCCATTGTGCCCAAGGTCAAAGTTGGAAGCAGGATTGATGACTTGCCTAATAACATAATCGAGTTAATTAAGCTGAAAAATAAAATTAAAAGAAGATGGCACAGGCGTCGTGCCATAATTGATAGATTGTCTTTTAATAGGATTACTAACATAATTAAAACCTTAATCAAGGAGCATCGAGGTGCAACCTAGATAGCATATATAAATAGTCTTGAAACATCTGACAACTCGCTGTGGAAGCTCGCAAGGAATCTGCGGAAAAGGCACGAGCCCATTCCTGTTATTGAAGACAGGGATGGCCGAATGCAATATAAAAATTCCAGGAAGGCGGAAGTCTTCGCGGATTTCTTGCGAGATGTCCACAGCGCACCTCCAGACACCACGCCTGCCCAGGCTCGCATCTCTGACCTTGTATCTCTGTTTCTAAGGCAAAAGTACCCTATACCGCCTGGAACACTGCGAAAGCTCTTAGTAAGCCCCTCGGACCTGCTTAAAATAACTAAAAAATTACCCGGCAGGAAAGCTGCTGGCCCGGACACCATCACCTACAATTTGATAAAGAATATTCCTAGGAAAACACTTGTTCACCTAACCCATATTATTAACGCAATTATTCGACTGCAGCATTTTCCTGAGCCATGGAAACATGCCTTAGTCATAGTTATACTCAAACAAGGAAAAAATCCTAAGCTTCCACAATCGTATAGGCCGATCTCCTTACTCAATTGCCTCAGTAAAGTAGCTGAGAAAGCTATGTTACCGAAACTCATCCGAGAGACTGAGCGATGGCGGGTGCTACCGCCGGAGCAATTTGGTTTCAGGCCGCGGCATGGCACTGTAATGCAAGCGGCTAGAGTGGCCCAGAACATCTTTGACGGTTACAACTGCTCGCATAACACGTTCATGCTGCTGCTCGACATTGAACGAGCGTTTGACAGAGTGTGGCATAATGGTCTTATCTACAAGCTTTATGTCCTATATCATCTCCCACTACATATGGCCGCTCTCTTAGCCACATATCTGTCAAACCGAACCCTGAGTGTCAAAATAGGAGATGCAGAGTCTACGATAAGGCCAATTGCAGCCGGGGTACCGCAGGGCACCGTTTTCTCCCCTCAGTTATTCAACCTCTATATAGCCGATATTCCCAGAATTGCAACCACAGACCTGGCACTATACGCTGATGACACAGCTATAATGGCCAAGTCCTTTTATGCACAAACGGCAAAGTACAAAATAGAATATCACTTAAGCCGGCTATGTCCTTATTATGACAAGTGGAAAATTAACATTAACGCAACGAAAACCGTGCTGGCAACTTTCACGAAAAAACATACGAACAATAAAATCATTACGCCACTACACTTCAAAAATCAAAATATTAGCTCAAAAAGAACAGTTAAATATTTAGGCATCACGTTCGACGAAAGAATGTGCTTTGGGCCTCATATAACTAACACAGTAGGAAAAATATTTGCCGCAAGGAAAAGCCTACAATTAATCTTGAAACCTAGATCATTCTTAAGCCCAGCGAATAAGTTAATATTATATAAATCTATTATAAGGCCTGTAATGACCTACGGTGCGCCGGTGTGGTGTCAGGCCAGTAGAACGCAAATACAAAGATTACAAGTGTTGCAAAACTGGTTCCTGAGAGGTGCTGTCTCTGCGCATAGGTACACTAGAATTCAGGATCTGCACAATATGACGGGCGTTGAATTAGTTAATGAATATATCCAGTGTATCTCGGAGATTTTTTTTAAATATGGCATTCAAGGCTCAGAGCTGACTAGAAACCTAGCAAATCTCAGATACGACCCGAATAGGCGCATTATACATACCGTAAACTTCCTTTATTCAAAAAATAACTCACATTTAAAACCGTCCTGCAAAATAATTTCAAATTTGTACCTTTTCACGACACTGACAATTCGTTATAGGGAGCTGGGCTCCAGCAGAACGAAAGGTTGTAAGGTTACAATAGAAAATAAGGATTTATATGTATATATTAGGCCAATAACTGAACTTGAACTTGAAATATGGACTCCCTTCAAGAAGGGAGCCGTTTGGCGCTGCTACGAGGCAATTTGCCAGTGCACCCTTCGCCCGGCGCTTAGGGAGCGGTAGAGCTACCCTTCTACATCCGTTACACGTTATTCCAGTTTGAAGGGCTTTGTATTCGGGGGCGATTGCAACGTTGTCGGGCTCTGGACCCTGTTACAACCACCGACTTTTCACACGGCACAAATAGAAACCCCTTACTGGGTATTTCCTTTGGCTAAAGACAAACACTTATACGATGAAGTGGCACAGACGACGCTGGCTATGACGTCCGCCTCTTTCTCGGGGGGACAAATCGGTCCCTGAACGATTGCCATGCGTTACCCCAAAATGGCCGACGAAAGAGCCGCTACTCAACAGCGATGTTATCCCGACCGAGAACCAAACGGAAGTGGCCAATAACTGTCTACCTGTTGATACTTCACGCGCCCTGTTCCATAAACTCTTATGTAAGGGAATTTGCGAGCATGATTAAGTTACATATACGTAGATCTATTTATTATAATTGCTGTAATGAAAGAAGTAAATAAATGTTCAAGTTCAAGTTTCAAGTTCAAGTCATTCTTGCGCTGCGGGTTCGATTCCCGTCGATCGCGACAGATGTTTTGTTTATTGTTTTCCATTAATTTACCTTTTTTTATTAATTTTGGGTTAGTTTGTGTTAGTTTTGGTTAGCACTTTTGATCGGAGGGCCATGCAAAGCCATAATAATACCTAATAACATTTATATTACATTATGACAAAATAATTCGGATTGCGGTACCTACACTACATAAGATATGAATATGCTACCCGGCGATACCGGTTGGATACGTTTCCAAATATTCCAAAGTATAAAATAGTTGATGTTTTCAATTTTCCGATATAGACTCTAAGTGCAAAATAGATGTTAAGTTCTAATGTAAGATAAAGAGATTATGAATCATATAAATCTACGAGTGAAAGGGAAAAACAATATTTCTGGGATTGGTAGTGCTTACAACGCTGTACTCTACACACTAAGAACTAAGGCTATTTTGACCTGGACAAGTCTCAAAAACAACTGATCAGGGCTCCGAAAGGCAAACGCGGATCGCGCTTAAAACAACCTTTTAGGAAATTCCTCAGGGGAAGAGGCATGACACTAAACTATCTGACCCAGTCGTAGGGCCAATTGGGCCGATCACTAAATCTGGAAATGTGAAAAAGTAAAGATAAATCGCAATAAAAATTATAACATTGTCCGGAGTGTACGAGGTAATTTGTCATATTATTACTGAATGAATTAAGTGGCGGTTCAGACAAAATTCCGTCTCCACAGCTATAACTAGTCACTCAAAAACATGCTGCAATCAGTTCATTCACTGTTAGTGGTTAATATCTGACAAATCATTACCATCTGCATCCCTAATATTTCTAAACATATCTCCACTTAGAATATTAATAACTGGATAATGGCGAGCGTAGCTTAGAAGCCACACTGAGCTCGCAACGTGGCAGATTATTCCAAGAACTTTGGCACCAGATCTGCATGAACAATTTTATTATATTCAAATCTTAAATTTCTTTCTGTATGGTAATTAATGAAAAGCTGATACTTTAGAGAATATCTGTGCTGAGATTTCGTTCTTATTCGTAACAAATTAGCATCGACTAGTCGTGCATCGTATTCACAACAATGATTCCTAAAGAGGAGGGTTATTTCCAAAAATGTCTGATGAGGTTAGATGAAATTGACAAACTCCGAAAGTTAGATGTCCAAGTTCTTCCATTGGTAGTATTGGAAAATCGAGTTAATCTTCATTTAGAGATTCACATATTCCGTGCCTCCGAAGTAATCCTGCTCTTTCCAGTCTTTCCTGCTTTATGTTGCCCTCTTGTGACTTCAATAACATCTCTCGAACCAAATTAGTTGTCGCTGCCACCGTAACAATTGCGGAATAATACTTGCTTATTAAAATGCATGCTATTCTGATGTAATCTTGAATGCGTGAAATATTGGTATTACGAATTTGGTCGTTAGATATTTTGAAAATTGGTTGTAAATGCCCATTTTAGGATTCAACAATCTTCCAACATTTTGTTGTGCCGAGACTGATTTGCTTCAGCGGTTGTTAGCTGGGACCTTCGGCCAGGATGGGCGGGCTATCCAACTTGAACTCCAATATCCCGTAAGAATTTCTGAGGTTCTCTGTAACCGCGATCTAGTACAAATATAGTTTTTTCTTTGAAGAAACAGTTATTGCCGGCTTCAAGAGATGATGTGATTTATGCATCGAAAATGATTCCCTGAAATTGTCTGCTCTTTTGAATATTTAATTACGTTGCAATAACTAGACTTGTTTTATGTCTTCTTGTGTAGGAAAATATAGCAGTTAAAAAATCATCGAATATACTTTGTTTAAGTTTACATGAAAAATCATCTCAGATTTTTTTTGTTACAACTCTTGTCTTGTTATTTACGACCACATTATTACAAAAATCAAAAACATTGTTAACCTGTTGTTTTGTTAATGAGGTCCAAGATTACATTTCATCGTCAAATTTGCAAAAATCGTTTACACTATCTCGAAATTGTGAGATAAAGATATTTATTTCGGAGCCCTTAAATCTATAGGGCCTCCTATAGGCCTTTGTAGCCATTTTGCAAAGGAGGTATCATCAGCTGATCAATGTTCAAATGACCGGGACGTATTCCAGAAAAATTAGGAATAAGAATGTATTGACTTTGTTGTTATCGTCACCTTTATAAATATGATAAATATGATTGGACCGAAAAAATAAAAGTAAAAACGTACGGTATAAAATCTACAGTTAAATTTCAAACAGTTTAAAAAAAATCACGAAGGGGCCATAATATTGTCTTGTATTCGCCACCATAATAGCATTTATTATATAACATTATAAAATTGAATGAGCTAAAGATCCTGGAGGTACAGGGTTTTTTTTATATATTGACCCCCTTATCTTTTTTATTCGACGTTTCTGAAAAAACTGTTTAATGCAAAGTTTAATGGTTTCCAACAATTGTTGAGACAAACTATTTTTTTCATCTACAGGATATTTCAGAAAGTCTGGGCGTGGTCATATTTTCTTATTTCAAATTGCTACCCCATTTTTTTATCAGTTTTTTGTATTCTCCTTACAATTCTAAAATTTTTTTATGTAACACACCCTATACCTAATTAGTATAAAACATTTTTAGAATTTTTAGGCGAATACAAAAATTTAATAAAAAAATGGAGTAGCAATTTAAAATAAGAAAATATGACCACGCCAAAAACTTTCTGGAACACCCTGTAGATGAAAAAAATAGTTTTTCTAAAAATTTGTTTTAAACCATTAAACTTTTGCATTAAACACTTTTTTAAGAAACCTCAAAAGGGGGAGTGTCATTATATATAAAAAACCCTATACCTATCAGACTAATTTAATATTCGAGTAAGAGTGTCAGTAAATTGCCAATAGTGCATTTAATTGTTTATGTTTTATAATAAGAAATGCAAGATATTTTCAAGAATCAATGCACTTTCGTCGGCCATATTTAAAATATGAATCATGCATATGTAAGTTGGTCTCCTGCTCCATAGTTGTCATAGCAAAAGTTTAAAAAATATGTATCTATAAACTATTTGTCTATCTTATATTTCCTTAGAGGAGTAGATCATTTGAAAAATTTCCCTTTATCAAAAAATGTAGCGTTATTAAAATTTTAAATTTGAGACCACAAAAATAAATTGGTTGTAGATATAGGGTGTAATAGATAGAAACTGTATAGAATATTGCGAAGAATTCGAAAGTACAACATACGTTCGAAATTGCAGTTCTAAATCATTAGCCAAGTTTGGTACAATCTATATTATGAAAAATATTTTTAACACAATCAAGAACTTTTCGTTAATTTTCAGAAAGTCTAAAAGCCATGCAGCAATATCTTCTAAAGCACAATGGACTATGCTACATAGAGGTCTTACTACGACCATTAATTATGATATCGGATTATCGATTTGTTGAATGGCTTTTATCGTCGAATACATTGCTTACGAAATCGATAGATTATCAGTTTTTAAACAAATGGCTAGAAAGCGGATTACTCATTTCCGATGGTAAGTAATTTACTAAGCAATTGCCTTTCTGTTCTTTTTTAGTACTAACAAATATTGTCTTCAAAGTAAATATTTTGCGACATTAATGGAAAGCTGACCGGCTTGAAACTCGTTTTCAAAATTAATTTTGGTGCCAGGCAAATGTTTATGATAAGTAAATACGTATAAAGTATAATACCAGGACAGACTGAAAACTAGGAAGGAAGGCAAGGGACTTGAAATATAATAATTATGTTTAGCGTACACTAATATCGAGTTACCACGTTAACGTAAAAATTATACTTTTAAATAAATCATCACTTCATTTGATCCATAGTGTTGCAACCGAAAGAGTTATTTCATTCATATTAAGCTCCTTTTTTTATCGAAAATAATATGGCTAGTCATATTAGGCTATATTCTTAACACATTTTCCTTAAATATGTTTTAAAAAGGACTGTTGATCTGTGCTTAACAGCTGATTGCTTAACTAGTTTTATGTCTTTATCAAAGTGAATGAGAAGAATAAATGAGCTAGTAATTGCGCCAATTTACTTGCAAATTTAACACAAGCAAAGATCTATACATACAAGATCTTTGGCACAATTATCATAAACCATGCTGTTTAATATTTTAGGTACAAGATGGAGAAAAAGTCGCAAGATCCTAACTCCTACATTTCATTTTACCATTCTGGAACAATTTGTGACAGAGTTTCACAGACCAACATCTGTTCTAATAGAATTATTAAATAATGAAGTTGGAAAGAATAGTGTCGACATTCACCCTTATATTAAAAAATTTACATTAGATGTAATTTGCCGTAAGTATTTAATCAACATTTATTGAAAATGATGAGTCCCAT